>QJNV01000204.1:0-111359 GCA_004155935.1 Monosporascus sp. GIB2
TATATTATATTATAAATGCAAACATACTAATATATACCGTTTTGATTTATATAGTAATAAAATTATTAAAAATGTATTAAATCGAAAAAAATCGAAAATAGGGATTATAATTCCAAGTAATTATAAGCACACTAATTACGTGGTAAAGGTTTAAATTTAGATCTCTATAATATATAATATATGTTAGTTCATAAATCAACAATATTCTTTATTTCGAAGTAAAACAAATAATTAAAATTAATTAGAAAAAAAATAAAGAAAATTATAAATAATTATATTTATAATATAATAAAGCTTAAAATTTTATATAATATTATTTATATTATATATAACTAAATATTTCAATAAATATTATTTTAAATTATAAAAATAAAATATACTAACTATTATGAACGAATATATAATAATATAATATTTATTTTCGTTGTTCTATAATTAACTTAACATACTTCTTTATAAAATATAGGAATTTATTCAATTTTCTTTATTATCGTTTTATTTTACAATTTTATTTTATAATATTATTTTTTATAAAGTTAAAAATCCTATATCTTGACGTTTATATATATTATTAATTAATAATGCTTCTTAAGTAAAGAACTAATGTTTAAAGTATTATTTTACGTTTTTTCTTTTTAACTTTAGATTTTTTTACTTTTTATAATTAATTTTATATCGATATCATACATTATATTACACTTGAAGAAATTGATTTAAATTATGGTATATTATATTTATGTTTTAATTCCATGTTAAACTCCGCTTCCCGCTCTATAATGCAATAGCCGTTACTTAAAATATATTGTGGCGGTTATAAAGTTATTAAAGTTTAAATTATAAAGGTTTTAAAATTCGGGGTGTGCAAATGGGGGGGGTGTGCATTGGTACGTGCGCCCCTCTAGCTCCTAATCCGAATATACGTTCCTCAGCTAGCTCAGGCCTCGCTCGCTTATAGCTCATGTACTACTTTTTTTTAGCCAATCTAATTGGCTATCCCCGTAACAAGCGAGCGAGGCCTGAGTTGGAGTTGTGCGAACAGGGGTCTCATTTGGTGCTGTTCTACCAAAATTATTAACTTTTCTTCCATTTCTTTAAACAAATTCAAGATTTATATTAAAAAAAAACATTTCGCAGCCAATTTACGACCGATAAGTCTGATATTATATATACGCGTCGAATATAAGCTAATATACATATAAGAACTTTTTCAATTTTTTTGAATAATAACTGTAACTAATATGGTTAGGTTTAGGTCTGGGAAATAGGCGACCGTAACGGCCTTATGGCTGCGACAGCATAACTGTCAGCTAGCAGGGGGTGCGTTAGCACCCCATATACTAAAGATTCCCTCTGATCGGAACATATATGTTCCGGGACTAGATCACTTTAAAATACAATGCGCGTTTTAGAGCACCTGCAACTAGTCATGAATACAACAATAACTAATATCCCTTATATCTGATAATTAAAAATCTCATCCGTTAAATTAGGGCATATATTAATTAATTAGATGTTATTAAAACGATATAAGCAATATATCAATTATAATTACCTAAATACGTTAATAATAATAATAGTAACCGTATTGTCGGCGTCCTCCGTTATTTACAAAAGATTTAAGGATTAGGATCGCTTTAAAAGTAAATTCCAGTTTAAAGCTTATGTATTTGATATTTGGGATTATATCGATTTTAATTAAAATTTTCCGTAATTTGTTAAATTTATAAAATCCGATATAACCTTTTACCCAAAAAGAAAAATTCGCCATATAACGCGAATTAATACCCCATTTTTATCCATATTTATATTTTCCGGAGAAACTATTAAAAAAATCGATCCGATAAAATATTTAACGAATATTTTTAAAATAACGACCGAAAGTAAATAAGCTTATAATTAAGATTTTACGGCGTATATATATAAGGACCGGAAATACGACATTTTTCGTAAAAGTATTAACGATTTTACGAAATAAATTTTAAAATCGGTATTTTTAACGATTAAAAAGATAAATCTCTTTCTAGAAAAGAACTTACAGAAATAATACGCTTGCCTAGCCGAATCCGGTAAGGTATACGATAACAAGCTCCTAATTAATACCTAAGGGAAATACCGCGAACGGTTAAAACAAACCTTAAAATTAACAAAAAAGTTAAATAACTAAATTGTAAAATAATAAAAAATTATGGCTTAAAAATAATAATATAATATTTCGGAAACGAAAATAACGATAATATAAATTAATAATTTATCTATAATATTAACTCCTATTATTAAAACTTGGACGATTACTTTTTGAATAATTAAAAAGGCCGAAATCGATAACGGTACGATTAATTATTAGGAAATAATAATTAACTTTTTAAATTATTAAATTATAACAAATTTATAACAGTTATTAAAAAACGTTAAAATAACGTTTTTAACATTTTACGGAATACTTATAAACCCTTTTAATTAAGACGATTTTAATTAGGAAAAAGCTAAAAATATTAATAATAATTAATTACGTAATAAAACTTTCGGAAAAAGGCCGAAACGAAATAATTATAAAAATTCCTAAACGGGCCGAAACAATAATAATAATAAACGAAAACGTAACGAATTAAACGTATAAAAAATTAAATATAAAACATACTTAAATTTTATATATACGTTACTTTAATATTATTACGCGTTCCTTATTAAAACTTTAGTAAAATTTATTTTAAATAAAGTAATTACGGTATTAATTTAAAACCGGATTATTTCCGATTAATCCTTAAAGGAAAATATTAATCGTTTATCGAAAATTATGGAAAAATTAATTACTTAAAAATTAAATTAATTCCTGAAAAGAATAAAACAAATTCTGGCGTATTTTTTAATTTTTAATTAATGTAATATTATAAACGCCGCGTTTTACTTTTTAAAAAATTCGGCTATTTTAAATTTAAAATCTATAATGCACATTTTTAATTTAATTAATAAATTTTTAAATTATAAAATAACGATTTAAGGCGACGATATATACGTAATAAATAATTTCGTCCCGATTAATAAATATGAAAAAATAAATATATTATTTTAAAACCTTAAAGGTTTTAAAGCGTTACGTTTATACGATATAACCTTCTGCAAAAATTTCGCGTATAATTTAATATTATTCCGGTAATTCCGAAAAAAAATATTAGTAAAATAATAAAAAAATTAATAATTATATTCGAAATAAATATAATTAAGTTATTATTATGTTAATAAACAAATTTAATTAATTCGTTATTAAAAATATTAACGTAATAATATTTTATATAACTTTAATTACTTACAAACGAAACGTTAATTCGTATATAGCGAAATTACCGTAAATTGGTAACGGTATTATATAACATTTAAAATTAAAATATTTAAGTTTTCAAATAATCGCTTAATTATAATTTTATATAAAAAAATACGCCTAAAAAGCTTTATAATAATTAAATATTAAATATGTAATAAAGCGAAAACCAAAAGGTAAATACGCTGCAAACCGAAAAAGGGAATATCCTAATTAGAATAACGAATCGTTATCGATTTTATAAACTTCGAAAAAAATCTTAAGAAATATAAATACGTTATGGTTATTACCGATAGGTACTTAGGTTTTATTTGGGATATTTACCTTAATAATCGAAAATAAAATATATTAATTATAACGTTTTAATACTTTTTAAAGGTTTTGAAAAACCAGGATAAGGTTTTCCTATAAGTAATTAAATACGATAACGAAATTTTAAAAAATTACCAATTTCAAAATATATTTTAATCGCTTTCGTTTAATATTAAACTTAAACTTTTAATACCGCATATCTAAACTTAAAACAAAAATGCAAAACCTTTAAAAAATATAATTAAAAAAAAACGATTACGATATAAAATAGCGTTAAGTTATTTTCGTTTTTAATTATATATATTTTTAAAACGGTAATATATTTATATAACCGTACCTCCAAATACGCATTCTTTTGGTAAAACTTATACGAAGTTTATTATATTTACCTAACGTATAAAAATAATATTATAATATTTAATCGGAAACCTTAATAAGCTTACTTGCGAATATATAATTATATAACTTACGTTATGATAATTACCGTTATAAAAAAAAATAAAAATTTCAAAAATTAAATCTCAAAACGTAAGTTAATTACCTTATCGGTTATAAATTTACGAATATTTACAAAATTTGGAACCCGTTAATTAATAAAGTTATCGCTATTAAAAACATATAATTTAACGAAAAAACCACTTTTTTAAATAATATTAAAAACTTAAAAAATAACCTTTTGTACGTTACAAAAAAAAGTTATAAAAGTTACTACAATAGGTAAAACCGCTTAATTAAGGCCCAAACCACCCAAATATATAAACCTAAAAAAAATAAAAATTTAAATAAAATAATTTAATTACCGGTTAATTAAAAAAAATAATACCAAAATAATATAAACGTACAAAACGTACGGAATAAGAAAAAATAATTTTATTCGTATAAAATTAATTATTTTTATATAACCGTTATATTTAAATTATTTCCATCCTTTAACCCATTACCTTTATTAACATTTACTTTAATAATTATTACGATTATTACGTTAACGAAAATTAAAAAAATAACCTTAAAGTTTTATCGTTTTATTTAACCTAAAATAACATTAAAAAACGAAAGTATTTTACGGGTTATAAACGTAAATTCACCGTATATTCCGTATCGAAAAAATAATTATCGGTACGACCATAAAATATAAGAAACCGCGTTTAACGTAAAACGATTAACTTATTTTATCAGTACGATTAATAATTAGTCGGTAAATTACGGAAATTTAAAAAAATTAATTACCCGAAATACGCGCTATCTTAATTAAAAAAGTTTCGATATAAAAATATATAAAATTTTTAAGTCGCAAAACCGGGTATATAAACATAACTTATTACCATTATCGCGAAACTATAAAAAACTAAATATATACCTATTAAAAAAGTTATTTCGTAAAACCGAAAAAACTTACTTATAAAGTTATAAAAAAAATGCAATCTTAAAAACTTATTAATTAATTTTTTGCTAAAAAAAATAAGTTTTAAGATATATGTAAATATAGGTTTATAAATTTAATAAATATAATTAATTTCAAAAATATAAAGCCCGTTTCGTTATACGAAACGATTAATAACTTAAAAACGTTTACGGTAATATATACGTATTTATATTCGTTAAAAAGTTATTTTAAATTTTAATCGTTATTATGGTTAAATTCGATTTAAAGCTTAAATAATATAACGTTATAAACGCTTTCGTTAATATTATCTTATTTTACGAAATATATATAAAAACGCCCTTAAAATACCCGTAATGTAACAAAATTTTCCTAATTAAAAAAAACATTATATAAATTAAAGGAATTACTTTTGTTATAATAAAAGAACTTTATTAAAACCTTTAAGGAATTAAGATTTAATCCCGTTCCTTACGAACCTTATTATTTTATTCGTTAAAAGGTATTTATTTTCTTTTTTATAAACGATATTATTATAATATACCGTAAAAAAAATTAAAATTTTATCCATTAATTAATTTAACAAATTCGGGAACGGTATATTTGTATACAAAGTAAAAACTTATAATAATTTTTCGGCATCGAAATAATTAAAAATAAACTTAACAGAAAAATCTAAATATGTTAATTTAATTTTATAAACAAATTAATTAATTTAATCCTTAAACAAAATTTAAATAATTTTCTAAAAACGCTTATAATTAGCGTAAAATTATTACCGAATCTTAATTTAGTTTATTTAAATTTTATTAATAAATATCAAAAAAATCGGTTTTATCTTTTACGTAATAATTTATACGCGATTAGATATATCCTTTACCGTATCCCGATTCGCCCGATTTAATTTAAACCTTAACGATACCTATTATTAAGCTGCCGATTTAATTATATTATACCTAATCGGAATTAAAACGTTAACGTTATAATTCGGGGGTAAAAATTCCTTAAATACTTAAAACGACGCCTTTTTCGCAGATAACATAATCGACCGAAAAAACTCCTAAACTTACGTTATAAAGCTATTCGGAAAAGTAATAAAATAATGGGCGAATAAAGAAAATATAATAATTATTTTTATAACCAAAACGGAATTATTATTTTTTACGTAAATTATAAAAAAAACCTTATTTAGCTTTCGATTAATTATAAAATTAAGAATTATTTTGGATATAAAACCGTTAAATATATAATACAATAATTAACAAATAATACGATTTGTTACCGCCGATATCGCCTTATTAATAACGAAATTACGGCATATAAATATATATAATTATTAATTATAATAAGCCGCAAAAAAAATTTTAATTAAAATGGATTATACGCTTACGGGTAATATGTTAATTAACAGATTTACTAAAATTTTATTACGCGAACTTTTTAAGTATTTTAAAAAATAATTAAAATTAATAGATATTACGAAAACTTTCGATTAACGAAAGAATATCCTGCGAGCAATTTAAAAAAAGGAATTATCTAATTAAAAAAATTTAATCGCCGGAGGAAAAATGGAATAAATAATTATGGCTTTAAGAATCGTGATAATTAATACCGTAAATGCTTTAAGGTGTTAAAGGGGTGTGTCAGCTAGCAGGGGGTGCGTTAGTACCCCATATACTGAAGATTCCCTCTGATCGGAACATATATGTTCCGGGACAAGATCACCTTAAAGTGCAGTGCGCGTTTTAGAGCACCTGCAACTAGTCATGAATACAACAACAACTGATGTCCCTTATATCTGACAATAACCATCGGTCGCATTATCGTGCACCGGGTTTCCTACGTATATTTAGTATGGGAGAAGCCCGGATATTAATTTTTTCGGCCATACGGGCTGTAATTGTTGCGTCGCAACCATGAGAAGGTTCCGGACTTAATTAACCGGAACGCCCTTATGGTTGCGACAACGCAACTACCGTATATATCATTGGGCCAGGGACCTTCCAAAGGTAATTTAGTATGGGAGAAGCCCGTCCAATTATTCTTTTGTCCGTACGGATTGTGGTTGTTACGTCGCAGCCATAAGGGCGTCCCGGTTAGAAGGTCGGCACTAATTAAGAATTTTAAGTTTAATCTTTAATATCTCCACCAAATTAGCCCCGATTTTAAAGTTATGTACATAGTTAGGAAACCTTTTTAAAGCTATATATAATAACGTTTTTTATTATTTCCTTTTATTTTTATTGCGGTTATATTTGCCAATTTCTAAATTAGATTGTCGAAAATTTATATAAGACGGCACCAATTGAAGCTAAAAATCACAACTTGCTATTAGGCCCTGTTTTTGAGGTTTTGTTATTTTTGTGGGTTATTTGCAGGTCGGTACTTGAAATACAAGCCCTAGCCACAGCTGCGCCGCAGGCGCAGCTATAGAACCTCAAAAATAGGACTTGATTTTATTGAGGTAAAATATACGTAAAAAGTTATAGAAAAACATACGGTTAGGGTTAACGCCATAGCGTTTTCTATCACTTAATTTTAATGCTTTTCTCGGTTTCGTTTATTAATTGTACCTATAATAATATTATAATTAACTAAATTTTAAAAATAAAAACACGGGGCTTTTTCGTCGCGTATTAAAAGTTTTAAATTATTTAAGCGAGATTATTAAATTCGTTCTTATTTTTACCGTTTATAATATTAGTTTTCGATAAAGATTTAATTAATATCTTAAATATTTCGGGATTTAAGTTTTATTTTTAATATATTTATACGCTTTAAACATTTTATATAATTTTTTCGAACGGTTTAAAGAATTTTTATTATATTAACCTTATATAACTAACAAGCTTAATATTATAACACAGTTGGCCGGACCTCGGAAAACGGTCTCTTAGCAAACCGTAAAATAGAACTTAAGTAAGTCAGCTACGTAACTTGGATTTATAAGGATTTAATGAATTTATTTAAAGTTGTGGCCTGGATTTATAAGGATTTAATAAATTTATTTAAAGTTGTAGCCTAAATTTATAAGGATTTAATAAATCCATTTAAAATTATGGCCTGGATGTATAAGAATTTAATAAATTCATTTAAAGCCATAATTAAATATATATATTTATTATTACATAATTAAATAACGACAATTTGTAATATAATTTCGTTACCTAAGGCATTTTTGGTATTATAAAACGTAATTAAGTTATTTCGTTACTTAATTTCTTATAATATTTTGTTAATATAAATTTGTTAATTTAAGTTTAATAAATAGTTAATTAGCTTAACCGTTATACGTTGCAAGTTTTTGTTTAGTAGTACCGTTAAATTTTAAGTAATATTCCGATAATATGTTTGTTAGTAAGTAACCCGTTTACGAAGTCCTTAAAAATAACGATATGGATTCGGACGAAAAGGACTTAATTTCCGCCTTAATTAAAAAAAAAGTTTTTCGACGTTTAGACTTTGTAAATTAGCGTATTAGCTAGTTGGAACGCGATAATATGGAGCTTATTTTAACTTTTTAAGTAATTAGGATTTTTTTGAAATAGGCATAATAAGCTTTCGGAGGAATATTTGTTTAGCTAGTTTTTAATAAGGAATTTAAAGAAGTTTTAAAATTTTTCAAACTTGAACTTTTTAATAAAACGTTTATTAAATTATAATTGTTTTTTACTTAATGTCGAATATATTTTAGGTATTTTCCAGTATAACTTATTATTTTAATTATACGAATCGAATTCGTAGCAGGATGATTTTCGAGATATATAGTTACTTAATTTAAACTTATTATACGAAAATATATTACTATATTTTTAAAATAGCAAAATATAAAGGTAGTACGAGTTTATAGCGATTATAAAATATTCGAATAAATTTTACAAAAGGCTTTTAGGGTAATAAACGAAAAGAATAAGGTAAAAATAAGTATTTAATAGTTGCGGCAAAAAGGATCCGTATTTTGATATGGTATTAAGTTTATTTAGTTTTTTTCGAAATTTAACTGGGGCCAAAAGGTATTGATAATTCGATTTTTTGACGGTTTCAAAAAAAATGCAAGAAAAATTGTTTAAAAAAATCGACCATAATACTTAATTAATTATATTGCCAAAATCGTTAAGATCGACGATCGATAATACGCCTAGCGAATTCGTAATATTAAAGGAAAAAACGATAATAAGTTGCGATATTACGTTAATATTAGCGTATTAAGGCGACAGAATATAATATATGGAATTGAATTTGGATTTATGGAAATCGGCGCCGTTTAAAAACAAAATAAGTAACGTATTGAATGCTGGAATTGCGGCAAGATTGGTTATCGGGCTAAAGAATGTAGATCGCTTAAAAAATAGTAAGATAAATTATGAACTTTTGTACTTATAGGATAACTTATCGATAATAAGGGAAAAACCGTTGCCATGATACGATATTAACCCGAATTTTATGAGGATATAGAAAAATGGTTATAAGAATATTAGGGATGGATAGAAGTGGTTTGTTCTGGTACTTTTAACCGATATGTTAGGAAATATCTTTTTTATTACTAGCGATAATAATGTCCGGATTATGAAGAATGGAAATAATTTATTTATTTACGTATTACGCGTATGGTAGAAGAAGGATTTGATTTCCCGGGCCAGACCGGCCGAAATAAGCAAGATGAACGATGGTATCGCCATTTTCGTATTATGCGCTTTTAAAAAGAAATTAACCAGAAAGTGGCATCTTATAGTTGGCCTTTAAACTTGTAATGTCCCCAGAAAGACCTTTTCTGCTTTTTCGAAAAATGTAATTATTGGTTACAATTAGAAAAGGAGGGTATAAAAGGGCGCGATTTATTTACGTAATAATTAATCGCGGATCTTTATTTTTAATTATTTATTATTATAAATTTTTAAGGACGTAAGGGAATATTGATTAATTTGGAATAAGTTATTAAGGAATTATGGGGAAAAAATGAGAATGTTTTTATTTGAGAAGTTACTTATATTATAGAAAAATAATTTATTTAATGGGATTAAGGAATGCGCTAATAGGTAAAAAGAATATCTTAATTAAAAGGAAAAATTAAAACATAAAAATACCGTAATATATAATTATTCGGGGATATAGAACGATATGTAATACGTATTAGTGCGTTAGAACTATAAATTGAGCGATAATATTATTTTATTAAATAATTACGAAATTAGATTGAGGATTTCCGAAAACGAATGTATCAGTTGGAGTAACCCTTAAAAGAACCGAGCCTTTTATAAGAGAGCCGCGGGGAGGCAAGATTTAAAGGAGTTAATAAGAATTTCCGAGAAGGGCTTTAGTAGTGATGGGAGGCGAGGAAAACCTTATTATATTAAAAATACGAATTGGGAAATATTGGTGTACCGTTATGGTAGATAGCGGAGTTTTAGGAGGTAATTATATTACGCTTAAAATAGTTAACCGATTTAAACTGTTATGGAGATATAAAAGGGATTTTTATATTACAAATACTGCCGAAAGTTAATTATTTTTATAAAATAATGGAAAAGTTATACGCGAAATTAATTATTTCGATATCGTTATATTAAAATAATATATAATTATTAATTTCGATATTATACCGTTAGGGAATTACGATATAATTTTAAAAGTAATATGGTTACGCCTGTATAACCTTTTAATCGATTAAGTAATTAATTAGGTAAAGTTTTTTTTATGGCCTAGCGATAAGTATTAAAAAGAAAAATAAAAATCTTAATATTTGATCGAAAATAACGACGAATGTTGGCATAAGAATACGATAAAAACCTTATTACTTATAGGAAAACGACATAAAAAAAAAGGTATTATAGAAAAATTCGACGCGTTATTATTATTATTAAAACGAAATTACGGTAATTAAACGATAACTTATAATAACTAAGCCCGAAATTAAAAAAATTAATTAATGTAGTATTATAATATTACAAATACAAAAAATTATTTAATAAAAAGTTCGAAATAAAATTATTAAAGCATAACGAATAAGATTACGAAATTATTCTTAAGGAAAAAGCCTTAACCAAATTTTACCTTATTTATAATTTTAATAAAATAAAATTACAAATATTTCGAAAATACTTAAAAAATTAATTTAAAAAAATAAATTCGATTATCCAAATTATTAATTAGTTACTTTATATTTTTCGTTTTTAAAAAAAACGGCAAATTACGATTAATTGTAAATTACCGATAATTTAATAATATTACTATTAAAAATTGAATGTTATTATTTTTAATTAACGAAATAAAGGATCGCTTTTATAAAGCTTAATAGTTTACCATTTTCAATTTTAAAGATAAGTATAATTTAATTCGGATTAAAGAAGGCTATAAGTGGAAAACGGCATTTTGGACTAAATATGGCTTTTATAAATACTTTATTACTTTTATAAAACTAATTAACGTATCTGTTATTTTTTAGCGTATAGTTAATTATATTTTACGAAAATACTTCGATATTTTCGTTATATATTATTTTGATAATATTCTTATTTTTTCAAAAAATAAGGAATAATACGAAAAATATATTTATAAGGTATTTTAGTTATTCTAAAACGTTAATTTATTAGTTAATGCAGAAAAAAAACCAATTTCATACATAAAAGGTGGAATATTTAAATTACATTATTATTTCTAAATATATTAAAATAGACCTTAAAAAGATCGCTGTAATACTTAATTAGGTATAACTTATTATAATTAAGAAAATATAAACTTTTTTCGGATTTGCTAATTATTATCGAAAATTTATAAGGAATTTTAGCCGGATAATAATACCTTTTAATATTTTTACATAAAAAAAGTAAAAGTTTTAATAAACGCTAAAAACGGAAAAAGCTTGTTAATAGCTTAAGGAAATAATTATAAATTAATTAATATTAATTATATACGATTTAAATCGCCTAATAAAATTAAAAATTAATACGTTAAATTATGTTTTAAACGTAATAATCGGATAACGAAATAATTAAAATATATTATACTTTATTACCTTTTTTTCATATAAATTACAAAAACCTAAATTACGATATGTAATTTTGAATAAAAAGTTTTTAGTTATTATTAAAACTTTTCGCAAATTTAAGCATTTCCTTAAAAGTAACCGATATTAGGTTAAGGTTTATACAAATCATAAAAACCTTACCCGGTTTATTACGATTAAAAAATTTATAACCTGATAATTTCGTTACGCCGAAAAGTTAATTAAATATGATTTTATTATTATCTATCGCAAAAGCTTAGAAAATAGTAAAACTGATATACTTAGCAAACGACCAAACCTTAAAGAAAAAATAATTAAAATAAACTATACAGTTTTCGAAATTACCATAAAAGGATATTTACGCTTACGATAAATTGCTATAATTATAATTACATTATTAAAAATACATAACGCGATTCGAGATTTTAACTTATATATATAAAATATAAACGATTTATTATTTATACAAATATTTAAAAAGTACTGAAAATATCTTATAAAAATATATATAAATATTAATTACATAAATACCTAGATATTAGCAAATATTAAAAAAAATTACGACGGTTTTATCGTTTCCTATATATAAAAAAAATCGTACAAAAAGTTATTAAGTAATACAATATTTATAACAAAATAAAAATACGAAAATATAAACCTTATAGAAAATTATAGCTATTATTAATTACGGAACGACTATAGGATTTTATTACGATAGATTTTATTACCAAACTTTCTTTATTAAAAAATCCAGTTACGGGTATATATTATAATAATATTGTCGTAATCGTTAACCGATTTACAAAGTTTTCTTATTTTTTACCTTATAACAAAAATACGAATACTAAATAAATGGCATATATTTTTTTTCGAAATATTTTTAATATATACGGGTTACTATATAAAATTATTTCAAACCGAAAAATAACGTTTACTTTTAAATTTTAGCAAAATTTAATAGCTTAAATTAACCTAAATTATAAGTTATCTAATACCTTCCGGCCTTAACTAAATAAATAAATAAAACGATAAAACTAAATATTTAAAACGTATTTACGATATTACATTAATTACGAACAAAATAATTAGGTTGAAAAATTATTAATAACCCAAATAACCTATAACATTAATTATTACGAAAACATTAAAATAATTCCGATTACGACCAATTTCGGATTTATTTCGAAAATTTACCGAAATTTATAAAAAAAAATTACTTAATATTAAAGTAATTTTTATAATAAAATAATTTAAATAATTATATCAAAAAATAAAAACGGACCTCGAATTTATACGTAATTAAATAAAAAAACATTACAATCAAAAACGGTTAAAAAGATTAATTTTTTCGGAGGGAAAAATAATTTATTTAATTATTAAAAATATTTAAATAAAACTACTAAACAAAAAATTCGATTTTAAATATATCGGTCCTTATCGAATTATCAAAAAAATATCAAATAACAATTATTAATTAAACTTATTACCCAAAGTTAAACTTTATCCAATTTTCTATATATCCTTATTCGAATTAATAACAGATATTATCAAAATATATACCAAATAAAATACTATAAAAATAAAAAACGAACAAAAATACGAAACAAAAAGAATTATAAATATACGAAAAGTTAACGGATTTACCTAGTATTTCGTTAAATAAAAGGGATACCCGGATTTAAAAATCTTTTAGAAACCCGTTAAAAATTTTATTAAATCCTAACAACTGCTAAGGAATTTTCACCAGTAGCGCCCAAAATAACATCCCAATTAATGCCACTAACAAAGGTATACCCTAGGCTGTCATCGTCAGGGAGGCCCTACGCAACAGCAATCTTAAATTTAACTACTATGCGACTCTCCTCCTTCTCGCGCGCGCGATCTTCGAACTTATTCAAATTTTCCACACTTTGGCGAATTAATTTAATACCCTTTTCCCGTAAAAAAACTTATTATTTGTCGATACGAATAAAACGCGCGATTTATTTAAAAATTTCGGATATTTTATTTATAAGATTTTTACGAAATTTAACAAAACGCTTAACGATTATCTGCCTTTCCTAATCCAAACGATCCTTAACACAATTAATATTGTTTAAAAAAAAAGAGAAACCGCCAGACTATCATAACGACGGTTATAATAACGAACGCATTATTTATAACGCTTAAGGTCTTCGATTATAACGTACCACGTTCCTTTTTTAAAATACGAAATGCAAAATATAACGTTAAAACCAAACTTAAAAATATAAAAAGCTAAAAAAATAACGCTTTCTTTTTAATTAGGACGATTACGAGGTTTACAATTAAAAACACGACTCGACATAATAAAAAAAAGAAATACTTATTAAAGAAAAATTTTCGAAATGAAAATTTAAAAAAAAAAAGATCGTATTATAACATAATTAGCCAGACCTCGGAAAACGGTTTCTTAGCAAACCGTAAAACAAAACTTAAGTAGGTTAACCACGTAATTTAGATTTATAAAAATTTATTAAATTTATTTAAAATTATGGCCTAAATTCATTAGGATTTAATAAATCTATTGAAAGTTATAACCTGGATTTATAAGGATTTAATAAATTTATTTAAAACTATAACTAAATATATACACTTATTATCACATAATTAGATAACGATAGCTTGCAATACAATTTCGTTACTTAAGATACCCTTGGTATCATAAAACGTGACTAAATTACCTCGTTGCTCAGTTTCTCACAGTACTCTGCTAACATAAACCCGTCGACTTAGGTTTAATAGTTGGTTAATTAGCCTAGCCGTCATACTTAGGTGCTTATATTAACATTTTTCCTTAAGCTTCTTATATAAGCGTTTTGACTGGTTTAATATATATATATATATATATCGGAAATCTTAAAAAAATTCGTCGAAATTTATATGGTAATACGGCATTTAACTGGTTAAAAGTAAAAACTTTAATAATATAACGTACCATACAAATAGTCTAAATACGCAAGTAGTTTAAATAGTTTTTACCACTTCGTAATAACAAATTCGAATTAATTAACTATAACACATTAAATTAATTAAAATTAATCGGATTTTATTTCGTTAAACGTTGTTATAGTTTCTTTATAAATACGCGCATTATGTTCAAACTTGCCGCAAACGCTATATTTCCGTTCCTTCGTCTTAATCTTTTTACCACGATTACCTTTAGCTATTATTAGCAGCATTTTTTTACCACCCCCTTTTTACGGCTGAAAAGGTTTATTCTTTTTGTATAATATATGTCCTTTTTTTAAAAAAACGTTTATTTTTAATTTTTTAACGTTTATTTAAAATGTGGTTAATTTCGCGTAATTAAGCGGTTTTTTATTTAAAAAGTATAATTTTATATTAAAGTATGAATTAATTTTTAATTAAAAGATTAACCGATTTAAAAATTCTTATTAACGAATTACCGTAGTAATTTTTAATTTCCTTTTACAAATAATATCTTTTTTTTTTACTTCCTTTTTATTTTTTAAAGGTTTTCGCGAACGGGGAAATAAAACCGGCGAAGGTTAACGGGAAGACGGTCGGCGTAGGCATAATTAAAGAAATTTCGATTTCGGAAAAAACGGTATTAAAATTAAATAAAATAAAGGTAATTATAACGAATCCGGATTTTATATTATCGAACGTTACAGAAATTTTAAACGTATCGTAAAAACCGGTAACGAAATCTTTCTTAATAATATAGGTTTAATAACGTCGTATTAAATTTTTGATATTTAACGAATAAATACAGTTTGAAAAAAGAATAAAATATATTAAAAAGTTAGAGTTTATACGAAAAATACGTTAGCATATAAAATATAATAATATCTTAATTAGCGTAATGTTTCTCGAATTTTATCGAATAGTAATTTTCCTAACCGTCGAAAATAAGAAAACGTTTCGATTTTTTCGTACGCGTTTAAATATATTAATTGAAATATTAAACTTATTTTAAACTTAATTCGTTTGTTATTTAATTATTATAATTTAATACGATTTTTAAATTAATTATTAATAATAAATTATTGCGAAATTATGCCTTAAAGTAATTTTTTCAATTATGATAATAAATAATAGTATAACTTAACTTTAAAAATTAATAATTTAAATAATTATAATTTATTTTTTTATTAAATTTAGTTAAATTCTTTACCTTTTTTTATTTATAATTATTACATCCATTATTATAAAAAACTTTATCAAGAATTTAATCTCGTCGAAGTTATAAATATCCTTTTTTTATAATAATATATTTTACGATAATAACTTGAACAAATTTAAATTATTTACAAAATATTTTTAAATTTTAGTATAATATTTTTTAATAATTAATTTTTCGTTTTCAACGCGTTATATAAATAGCAAATTCGCTATATTTTTAATATGTTAACGCCGGATAAAAAACGTTCGCGTATTTAAGTTAAGGATTTAATCGATAATCGATTTTTCTTCGGTCGGCGTTAATTTTCGCGTTTTAGGTATATGGTTATTTTAGGAAGGTGTACCGGTATATCGTATCTGCAATGTAAAACGGGTAACTTTATACATACAATTAAGTATCGCATAATTAAATTTCGGGGTTCGTTTTTTATCTTAAATAGTTAGGTTTATTTTCGCTTTTTTTATAAGGCGTTTTATGTTATTATTGTTAAAAAAGAATATAAAGTTAAGTAATTAAAATATGTTAAAAGTTATCTAGATTGCTTATATATAGAAACTACTTATGTGGTACGTTACTAGTTATTTAATAAAAGAATGAAATGCTTTATTTTAATTTATTTACTTTTATTATCTATTATTAGTTTATAATAAATATTTTTTTATTTATTATAGTTCTTTTCTACTATCTTTTAATAATTTCATTCGTTTTTTAAAATCCGTTTTATAATTATTAACTAAAAAAGTGAGTTTTATTTAATAATTTTAACTCGCTGTCGATATTTCAATTTTTTCTTTCTTCCTATTATTAACTATTTTAATATAAGGTTTAAAAATGTTTAAAGAAATATAATTTTATTTAAAATTTAATAAAACTTTTAACCTAGTCGTAGTAAAAAGAATACGAGCTTAATAAAAAGATTAACTAGTAAACGACTTTATTTCTTCCTTTTATATCTTTTTTAAAAATAAGTATTAATATCTTTTTAAATTTTACGATTCATTTTAAGTTTTTTTAATTTTATAAAAAAAATTATTACCGGGCTTTTAACGTGAAACGCAGAGTTCTTTATTCCCGTTTCGTAATATATTTAATATATTTCAGTATAAGGTATAAGTTTATTTTTATAAATTAGTAATTAAATATATTTTACTTTTAATTTTATTTAATTTATATAACAAATTTAAATAATAGAACTTGCCGTATTAGTATTTGATCTTTTTTATTTTTAGTAATTTAATACTTTTTAATTTATTTTGTATCGGTTAATGGTTGTATAAAAAAAGTCGAAATTGAACCTTTTTAATATCTTTTATTTTTACTTTGAAAATTTTCCCCGGAATAAAAAAGTTAATATGCGGGTATTATAATTTAATAAGTTAAAGGCTTTAAAACTCGTTATAATAGATTGAAATAAATCAATTTTTAAGAAGTTAAAGTATATAAAATAGATTTACGCAAATAAAAATAGCTATTTTAATCTAATTAAATAACTTTATATCAACTAAGATATTTATCTTAATTTAATAAAATAAACTTACGCGAAATAAGATACTTATCGTAATCCGGTATGATATATAAATTTTTGTTTTATATAATTTAAATATTATGAATTTATATTTCAAGTTTATAAAAATTAATATTTTTACTATTATAGAATGTAATTAATAATTGCATTGTTTAACTTTCAAAAATACTTTTATTAATATATACCGTACGATTTAGATTTAATAATTACTTTAATCATTTTGCCGGTATATATTCTAAGATTTTATTTAATAATATTATCAATATATAAATAGTATTTTTGAATATTATATTGATTTTAATATTAAGAATATATGTTTTATTTTACTGTAAGTAAAGATTAAGGAATTATAAAAAATATATTTAATAATTTATAATTTAAATATAAATCGTTATAATTTAAATAAAAACGATAGTATATAAAATTAAAAAAATTTAACATTTTAATCAAAAAGACAACGTATAAATTTTTTTTGTTACGTATAAGTATATCCTATTATAATAGTTAAACTAGTTCAATTAATTATTAAACCTGAACGTACGGCTTTATATTAGGAAAAGTACTGTAGAAATTTAAGTAATAGAAAATAATAATTTTATTACGTTTTGTAAATATTAAAAGTATATTAATTATCTAAATTATGTTATAAATTATCATTATTTAATAAAAGAAAGAAATATTATATATACATATTATTTACGGCTTTTTTTTACTTTATTAAGGTTTTTCGAATCTATAATACTTAATTAAATATGTTCTCTTTCGTTTTCTTAAAATCTTTTGACATTGTATTACGTAATTCGATGTACTTAGGTTTTGTTTCGATTTATTTAAAACCGTTTCTTAAAACTTTACTAATTACATCGTAATATAATTCTTTTTTATTCGGATAAGCTTTTTTTCTTATTATATTAGGTTATATTTCTAAACTTTTGTAAACAGCGTAACAGAAAAAAAAAACCTAAGGTGTTAATTCGTTTCATAATTATCTCCGGTTTTAAAACTATACTTTATACACCTTATTTTCGCGCTAATATGCGGTATAGTAAAAAGTATAGTTTATTATAAGGCTTATGTTTTAAAAAATTAATATTGTAATAATTTAAAAATTTTAGTTTCTTCGTTTAAAATAATAATAAAAAAGAATAAACCGTTTAGAATTTAAAGATTTTTTCGCTCGTTAATATTTACAAAATAGTTAAAAAAGATTTTTACGTTATTTAAATAAAATCTAGTCTCGGTTAAATTGTTTTCGTATTTAATATAATCTTATTGGTAAAAAGGATATCGAAGGAATTAACCCGAGTTATTAATTTTTAAAGAAATTAAGGAATTAAAAAAAAGCGAAACGTTTCCAAAACGAGCGCGAAATCTAAAGTCGTAATTAGCCCCAAAAAATCTTACTTAATCTTTTCTTTAGGGCTAATTTTAAATTTTATATAAAATTTTTATTTAATTAGCGCTTTTATTAATAAAAATTTCTTATTAAATGATAAATCTTTATAACGTTGTTCTTAAGTTTTGAAATATTTTTAAAATTTAAAAAATCTTATAATTTAACTAAATATTAAATAGATTTTTAAATTTTCTAGTCTTTAATATATTTTATGCCTTATATATTCCTTTGTTTTTCATCTTTTTTATTTTGTTTAATATATATTTTAATTCTGTCCGCCGTTAATATAAATAAAAATTTATAAAAAAAATAAATAAAGTTTAACAGTATATAATAACGTCCTATATAAGCGAGTTGCTAATACAAGCAAGTCGCTAACTTTTAAGTACTTTGTGATAATAAGCGATAATAAACTCGAATTAAACAACCATAACATATTAAATTAATTTAAATTAATTAGATTCTTCGTTACTAAACGCCTTTATATCCTTCTCACAAGTACGTATATTATATCCGGGCTTGCTATAAATGCCACGTTTCCGTTTCTTCGCTTAAACCCTCTTACGACTATTACTTTTAGTCGCTTCTAATTGTAATTATTTACTACCACCTTCTTTCGTAATTATAAAAATTTATACTTCCTTTTTAATAAGTATTTTTCTTACTTAAAAACGTTTATTATTAATATTTCGACATTGAGTAAAAATATGATTCGTTTCGCGCAATAAATCGCATTAAGTTATTTTTGATTAAAAAATTAACCGCTTTAAAAATTTATATTAGTAAATAACTTTAATAATATCTCATCTTTTTTTTTATAAATAACGTCCCTGTTAAATTATTTCGGTAATATTTTTAAAAGTTTTCGCAAATAAGAAAATAACGAAGTTAATAAAAATAAATAAAAAACGGTCGGTATAAATATAATTAAAATTAAATAAAACAAAACCCGATTTTGCGCATCACGATTTAATATTATTAATTATCATAATAACTTTAAACGCGTTACGGAAACCGGCGATAAAATCTTCCTTAATAATATAAATAAAATAACATTGTATAAAACTCTTAATAAATAACGAATAAGCGCGTTTTAATAGAAAAAAACAAAATACGTCGAAAAGTTAAAATAAATAAGAAAAGTTCGTTAGTATATAAAATATAATAATACTATAATTAACGTAATATTTTTTAAATTTTATTTAATAATAATTTTCATAACCGTTGAAAATGAGGAAACGTTTTGATCTTTTCGTAAGCATTCGAATTTATTAATCGAAATATTAAACCTATTTTAAATATAATTTATTTATTATTTAACCGTTATCGCTTATAACAACTTTTTAATTAGATAGAAATAAGTTATCGGTAAACTAGCGAAAAAGGTAGTTTTTCCCGGTAAGGATAATAAATAAGAATAAGGTGTAACTTTAAAAATTAATAACTTTTAATATTATGTACCATTTCCGATTTTTGTATTAGGCTTACTTAAATTTTCCACGTTTTTCAGTATTAATAATAACTATATCGGTTACCATAAAAAGGTTTATTAAAAATTCCATTTCGTTGAAATTATAAATATTTTCCTTTATAATACCGTATTTTACGATTATACCTCGAATAAGTTTATATTATTTATGAAACATTTTTAAATTTTCGTATAAAACTTTTTAAGAACTTATTTTTCGATTTAAACGCGTTTTAATTTTTCATATTATTTAATAAAGTTGAATAGTTAATTAACTCTAATATATTCTACACTGCGTTACATAAGTAATAAATTTGCTATATTTTTAATATGCTTACACCGGATAGAAAACGTTCGTATATTTAAGTTGAGGATTTATTCGATAATCGATTTTTTTTCAGTCGGCGTTAATATTTGCAAATTAAGAATAATATTAGTTCGGGTGCGTATACCGTTATATTAGTTTTTATAGTAAATTCGAGAAGGTTATATATTATATTAAAACGTTTATAATTAAGTTTTGAGTTTTGTTTTCTAACTTAAACAGCTAAATTTATCCTCGCTTTTTTTATAAGAGGTTTTATATTATTGTTATTAAAAATACGCGATTAAAGTTACGTAATTAAAATGGTAAAAAAACGAACAACTCGCTTATCTAAGACGTTAACGTAAATTAATACTTATTTTTTAACTTTTTTTCAATAATTTTATATAAGTTAATATAACTAAAATCGTGTTATTAATTAAGGCGTTTTGTTTTAATATATTTAATATTTAAATAAATTATTTATCTTTCTAGAAAGATTAATTTTTTTTAATCGTTTTTATATATAAAATTTTAATATTTAATTATGTAACTTATTGTATAATATAAACAACTTTCGCATTAAATGCCTTTTTTTTAAGTTGTTTGATAAACCTTTAATATAAAATAAAAATAATATATTATAAAATTTATTTTAATATTTTTTAATAACTAATATTATGAACTAATTAAACTATTAATAGCTTTTAAGTTTATTTATTTTGTTCGTAATTATTATAATGTTGTAAGTACGTTTTTAATAATTATTTTTATTATTATACTTTCTTTATCGGTTTATAGTTTAGAAATAATAGATTATTATAGTTTAAAATGATTTATATTATTACTTCTTATTAAAATTTAAAAGTAAATTTTATTGTTTTATCCGAGATAATTTTTAAGGTAATTTGTATATATTAAAAACATTTTTAAACAATGTATATTATTTATTTATTATCTATGTTTTCGTTATAAAGTAAAAAGTTGTTACGGCGTTAAACGTTTTCGGGTTTGGGTAAAGTATTTTGTTATTATACGAAAAAAAAAGAAGGAAATTATTTAAAAGGTACGAAGTGCCTCCGTATATATAGCGTTACGTTAGTTAAGCGGAGCTGCATTATTAGTGCTGTAATAGTAACTTCTTTTTTTTAAGGTAATTATCTTTAATTGCTTAAAATGAAAAAATATAAATGCTTTTTTCTAGATTCGAACTTTAGTTAATTAGTGGTACGTTAGGTATTTATGATGCGTTGGTATGGTGGTAGGGCGTATATAAGGTGCAGCCGAAGTAAGGCTGTAGTAATAACGGGCTAGCGGGGTTATTGTAAAGAAAAAGTGTATAATATTAGCTCCGGTACGGAAGTGGTAATGTCGTTGTACGGGATAATTTTGGCTCGATTAGATTTTGTTACGTTCCCGTTTTTACCGTTTTCGTGATATAAATATTAGGTACTTTTTTATATTTTTTTTCCTCAGTACGTCGTATTATTATTATCGTAATACCGTTTTCTTTATTATGCGTTCGTTTTTTATTTTTTATTTTTTTTACGTTTTTAAACTTTATTTAACGATTATTTTTTTATTGTCACGATATTGGTTTAATCGTATATCATTTATACCGCGTTTATTTGCGTTAAACAGTTTTATATATTTTGTTTTTATAATGTTA
Source organism: Monosporascus sp. GIB2 (assembly GCA_004155935.1). Classification (NCBI taxonomy): domain Eukaryota; kingdom Fungi; phylum Ascomycota; class Sordariomycetes; order Xylariales; genus Monosporascus; species Monosporascus sp. GIB2. Next base: position 22,543 of record QJNV01000204.1, read on the forward strand.
TTTTTAATTATAATTCAATATTAACGATTTATTAGTATTTTCTTATTTTTTTATTTTTGTCATAATAGCGAAATATATTTTTTATTTTAAGCGTCGAAAGATTTATTAATTAGTAAATTATATGCGTCGTAATATTAATGTTACGTTATTACAGTATTATTATTTTATTAATTTTTCGCCGCGTAATTAATATAAAGTATATAAGGTAATTTTTTAAATTTAAAAATTTTATTTAATTAGGTTAACTATTATTTTAATATAAATCGTAATGTCGACGGCGTTATTACTTTAAATATTAATAATAACCCGATTTACGAATATACGGAAAATTCCCGGAGGTAAATTTATAAGGCGGTATTTCGTTTTTGTATTATTTTTTATATAATAAGTACGAAAAAAAAGGTTAATTTTATTTTTTAATTATAATTATATTTTTTATGTTATTTAGAACAAAGTTAAATCGATTATTTTATATAAGTTATTATTTATTAAACTTTGATATAAGTTTATTATTTTTATTTTGCGAGTAACGTCGTAAAGATATTATTACGTTAATATTACGATAATGCGGTATTAATTTACGATAATAAAATAACGTTTAGATTCTCGTTTAAAAGGCGGAAATTAAATGTTGTTTGATTACCGGTAATAAGGGGTATTAGTTATAAACGTTAATTAAATACGTTTTCTGTAACGAAATAAATATTGCGATATTTATTGTTTTAAATATTATTTAAGTAGCCGTTAATATTACGACGTTTTTTTTAAGTTTTGGTAATTTTTAGTTATTATATAGTTATTATAGCGCCGTATTTTTTTAAAGTTAAGTTTATTACTATTACGTAGTTGTTATAATAACGTTTCGTTTTTTAGCTGTTTATTTTTATAATTTGGTAATTTATGTCGTTTTGGAATATATGTTTTGTTTCTTTTTTAATTTTAATATAATATAGTTGTTATTATAATACCGCTGTAGCGTCGGTTTAATAAAAATAACTTTTTTTTTCATACGTTCTATATTATTTTTCGTTAATATTTTGTTGGTATTTGGAATTAATTAAGTAATTTAAGTTTATTAAGGTTATTTTTATAAAATTTAATTATATTTAAGTGGTAATTTCGGAAATTTGTAACCGGTTTTTCAGTAAGTCGATACGGATACGGTTATTTAATTTTATTCTTAAAACCGTAATTAGTATTTTTAAAATTAAAAAGTTTTTTAAAATTTTATTCGATTTTTTTAAATTATTTCCGTTTGTAACGATAACCTTTTTTGTACGTATATTTTATTTTTTATTTATTACGTTTGGTTTTAAAAAATTTTTATTAGTAACGTTAAATTAAAAAAAATTTAAAAAATTAAAAATAACTTATATTAAGCCGGTCATTTTACGGTTACGGCGTAAAAGTATATTTTTGTAATAACGAAAAAATTTATTTTTTTATCGTTAACTTTATTATTAAATTTCTTTAATTTTATATATTTCGTATTAATTTATATACGCTTTTTTATAAATATATCGGCGTTATTATAATATTAATTAATTTATATAATTTCTGGTTTTTAAAATATTTTTTCTATTATGTAAATATTTTAAAAGTTATAAGTAAGCGGTATAATTTCGTATTTATAATAGGATAAAAATTATAATTAATGAAAAATGGTAAAATATAAATAATTTGTTTAATTATCTTAATAAAATAATAAATAATTTTGTAAGTATTATTTTATTATTATATTAACGATTTCCGTTTGCCCGTCAGTTTGCAGGTAATATATTATCGAAATATAAAACGTAATATTACAATGGTAATTTAATCCTTTTTTGAAAAAGGTAAAATAAATTACGTATCGCCGTTTAATATAATCGTAATTAAAAGATCGTATAAACGGTATACGTTAAAGAAAAGTTAATAAAAATAATTATTAATATATTCGTAACCGCGGCGAAATAATGTATTTTTGTAAATTTGTCGATTATTATAAAAACGTATTTATACATACGTTTTAATTTTTTGTAAAAAAAAAAATTAACGTAATTTACGGATATATTATTTTATAGGCGAAACGGAATAAATAAAGGGTTGAAAAAGCCCGTTAGTAAAATTTTAGATATTTTAATATAATAGTAAAAATGGTAATTCTGTACGAACGTAATTATATTTCGAGATAAATGTAATTAATAATAATTTCGCCGTAATAAGTTATATATTTTAAAACGGTAAAAATATTTTATAAATATAGTATTATATTTACGCTATAATATTTAAAGTTTTAAGGTTTTATTATTAAATAAAATTAATTGTTGCGGTTTTAAACTTTTTGTAAATATTTTATTTAAATCGGTTATAAGTTAAATTTATTAATGCTGTTAAGATATTATTAATTAAGGGTAATAATTTATATATATTATTAATAAATTAATTTATTAATTTATTAATATTTATAATATGTATTTTAAAAATAGTTTTTAACTTTTAAATAAAAATATTATTTCAAAACAGTACATTATCTTATTATTAGTAATGCTATAACGATACGATAATTAGACATTAAGTTAATATAAAAATATATTCGGGATTATAATTTTTAATTAATTTATAGATTATTTAAAATCGAAAATTATTAAAAAATTTAAATTAATACATTTAACGTTAATTTAATAATTAGTAATAATCTATATAAGTTTCTTAATTTTTTATAATTTTGAACGTTATTTTTCAAAATTTTTAATAATAATTAGCAATTTTTTATCGTAAATTTCGTAATTTTATTTTGTTAGATTATTTTTAATTAAAAAAAACGATAAATCGTCAAATATTGCATAAATTATTTGAGAAAACCTTTGTTTAATACTTAATTAAAAATATTAATTTTTAAATTTATTTTATGCTAGTGGTTATAATATAATAAAATTGGCGTTATAATAAAGATATTTTTAAAGCGTCGAGATATCGCCGTAATATCGTCGGTTAAAAACCGGTTTATTTCGTTTTATTTATTAAAATAATTAAAATTTTTATAATTAAGAAAAGAAATTTTATAAAACGTTAATAAAAATTTACGAAATCGAAAAAATGTTATAATTTTTATAATATTTTCAGGATTTTTAATTATTAAATAATTTTTATTTTATTAAGATTTATAGTAATACCGCTAATAAAAATAATTAAATTTAAATAATATATTTTTATAATATGAAATTCGTATTTATAATTAAACGCGCGTTAATAAGTTAATGTATAATTTCGCATATATAATTTTTATATTTTTTTTCTTATTTTTACTATAAATTAAAATATTATTAAAATAAGCCGTAACGTATTTATTAAAAAGTTAAAGAAGGTATAATTAATATAATAGTAAATTAAATTCGAGGCGTTTATTATATCGAAATTTGCGATAAAATATTCGAACAATTCAAATTAAATTATAAATGTTATTTTTTATTTAATTTTCAGGGTAATATGTAAACGGTTAAATGCCGTAACGATATCGAATTTTGTAAATATCCGCGTGCAATAAAAAGTGTTTAAAGTTTTATGAATTAAAAAAATAAGGTCATAATTTTTTATCGTAAGGTTATTAAGGTCGCGGTAATTTATATGAATATAAATTTTGTTTTCCGGTTTTTTTATAAGTAAAATAAAGGTAATTATAGAAAAATTATTAAGGCGAATAAATTTCTTTTAAGTATTTATTTATGTATTTCCGTATAGTTAGTACTTTATATGGTAACGTTTAATCTGGAAGTAATTTAATTTTATAGTTAAAAAGTTAGTACGGTAATAATTCGTTAAGGTTACAAGCGATAAATATTTATATAGGGTTTTAATATTTCGGTAATAAGTTTTTTAGGATTTCGGTTATTATTGTAAATAGTTTACCGTTTAAGTATTTTTATATATTCTTTTTAGTAACGTAATGTAATTAGGGCGTTTTTATAATTTAATCGTAAAAAGTTCGTAACCGTAATAGGATAGGAATAAGGTTGACAGTATTATTTTGAACAAAGATATTACGAAAGATTACGGTAAATATTAACGATGCCGTTTTGTTAGCGGGAAAAATTTAGATTTATATTACCGCGATTTCCCGGAAGGCGTTCGTAAAAGTTATAAATTTAGTTAAATGAATAAAATTAATTAAAATAATTTTTATTTTATAAAACGTTAAAAAATTAATTATACAGAATAACCGTATTTTTACCAAAGCGTTATTTACGTAATAGGTAAAAGGTAGTTTTACGGGATTAAATAAAGGATTTATGAAAAAAAGTAATATAAGAAATTTAAATAACATTTTATAATTAATACGTATAATTCTAATTATTTAATTAATATTAAGGTTATATTTACGAAATTATATTATATATATAATATTAATAAAATTTTACCATTATACCGTCTATTAATTAAAATTAATAAAGTTAAGAAATAAAGTAAGAAAAAAGTTATTTTTATATATAAAGTTATTATTAACGAATTTTATAAATAAGTCCTTATAATTTATTATAAACCGCGCCGGTAATATATTATTGCTATTAAGTTATAGTTAAAACGAAAACGATAAAAATATATTAGGATTTATGAAACGTATATATAAGTTGAATTTGTTATTATTTTAATAATTAAATAAGCGTTTTTAATTGCGATTTATTTTAAAAGTTAATTTTTTTTATGACGTTATTATTTGGTTATTATAAAGTAGCCGCGTGATTAGCGTTATTAGGTTATAGGCGTTAATTATGGTAAATAAAAAAATAATATTTTTTCCTATAATATATATAAAGGTTTATTTTATATTAACGTTATTATTTTTTTTTTAATTAATACGGCATTTACTTGCATAATTTCCGGGTTTAAAGCCGTAAGTGCGTTAGGTTGATATTATGGCATTGGTGCATTAAACGGGATATTTTTCGTTATACGTTTATAGAAAGTTTAGTTTATTATATTATTAAATAAATCTTTTAATAATTATCTTTCAGTTTTATCGTTTATAAAGTTTAAACGTTATATTTACGATATCAAAATTTCTTATAACGTTTTATTAATTTCTTATTATAAAATAATAATGCGTAAGGCGGGTAGTTATTAATTTTGATTAATTAGGCGGATAAAATTATTAATCAAATTAATAAAAGCCATTAAGTTTTATTTTAAAGTTTAAGAGTTTTTATAGATCTATGTTAATACGTTAACGGTAATGTAAATTTAATTAAGAAATAATAACATATTATTAACATTGCGTTAATTATGTAATTACGTCTCGGTATTTAAAATTTTTGTTATTATTTTATTTATTTTTTCGCGTATATGGAAATAAATATCGTTTTAAGAACGTTAGGTAATATATATAATACGGTCCGTTAGTAATAAGTGCGCGTTTCGGTTTATAACGAATTTGAAATATATTAAAAAACGTTAATTAATATATTTTTTTTACCGGATCATTATATTTTTCATGTTTTTTTTAAATATTAAAGGTTTTACTTCATATATGCGTTAGTTTTTCGTTATACCACCGGTAAATTAAATGGTTAATAAAATAGAGTTAAAAAAAGGTTAGGTGGTAATAATTTATAAAGCGTATAAATTCTGTCGTACGTAATTATTAAAGTTTGATTCTATTAAAATATTAGTATATGTTATTAATGCGGTATATAAAGTTGTAATTTGTTATAATAATTATTTTACGGTTATTAAACGTTGTACCGTAATAAGTTAATTTCGTAATTTGTAAATTTTATATATTAATTATTACGTATTTCGTAACGATTATTTTGCGTTAATAATACGTTGCCGTAAAAGAGATTATTTATTTTCGAAATGTTAATAAGTTTTTTTAAGGTAATAAAAATAATTTATAGGATTTTTTTAAAGTTATTTATTGAATTAGAAAAGTTTTTCTAACGTCGTAAAATCGTATGTAAATGATGCCGTAATAATAATTAAATAAGAGAAATTTTAGAAAAGTTTTTGAGAATTAATAAATCGTAATAATGGCGTTATACCGTTATTTTGAGTTTGTTTAGGCGTTAAGGTATTAATATCCGTAATACCTTTGAGTGATAAAATATTTAAGAAATATATGGCGAAATGATAACGTATTAACGACGGATTTAAGGTGATGCGAGGATATGTTCGAGGTAAGGCGAAGCCTGGCTACCGTAAGAGTTTGTTTTTAAAGGTGTAATAAATTGTTATAACGTTAAACGTTTTTAGGTTTAGGAAAAGTATTTTATTATTGTACGAAAAAAAAAAAGAAAATTATTTAAAAGATACGAAATGTTTCCGTATATATAGCGTTATATTAGTTAAGCGGAGCCGTATTGTTAGTGCCGTAATAAAAATAAAAGATTTTATAAATCGATTTATGATTATTAAAATATTATCGTAATATATAACCCTAATTAAATCTTTTGATAGTGATAATTTAATAATAAATTAACCGTAATAATATTTTAAAATCGTTTTATATTTATTAAAAATTATAATTCTTTATATAGTTTATATTATTATATTTTTACTTTAATTTAAACGTTATTATATTACGAAACCTTTTATACCGTACTTTTTTAGAAAATAATAAATACCTTAAATACGTTTTAAGATTTTATAAATCTTATAGTATTTATATAGTTAATATTTATATATATCTTATATTAAATCCTTTTAATATATATCGTTATATATTATTTAATTCTCCCTTAAGGAGACGTAACCGTATAGATAAAATTAGATAAAATGATAAATTAGTACCTTACTTCCTAGGTTTTATTAAACCGATCCTTTTCCTAGCAGCTTTTATTTACGTCGATTCGTGTTGGTATTTTTAAAATAATTTCGCTATCCGGAGCAACCGGGCAAACCATCGGTTATATTTTTTACAACGTTCCAAAATTTCAAGTTTAATATTTGTTAGCTGTTTTTTTTCTCCTTTTTAATTTTTTTAATAATTCTTTTATAATTGCTATGTTATTCAGTATAAGGTTAAATAACGATTAATTAATATTGTTTTCGGAAATTAAATCGTATTTAGACATTAATAATTCAATACGATTTTTAGGAAATATTATTTAGGTCGATAAAATTATTAATATTATTCGTTCGCCTAGTAAGTTTGTAGGATTTGATTATTTTAAACGAGACGGTTTTATTAAAGATTTTATTAATCCGAATTACTGGTATTATGTACGAATTTTATCGTATATTAAGTTATGATAGTAATGGTGATTCGAAAACTGTAAGACGATTAAGATTAGAGTTTTTAACTTTTTTGCTGACTGATATTTAATATTTTTAGCCGTAAAATTAGCAAAGGTTCGCAAAATCTTTTAGACGTATTTAAGATTTATCCTTAAGGTTTATTGCGTAAAACTTTACGCTTTTTGAGTTATATTAACCATGCCAAGTTGTAGAGCTAGCGGGTATAAGGTTTATCAGGGTCGAAGCTTGCTAGCAACTACGTTTGTAAGCTTTTTAAGCCGATATTAATCGAAAAATTACGTACTCACAGGTCTCTAATAAAGAGTAAGACTTTACGAGGTTAAAGTATATAATTTATTTTAAATCGTAAAAACCACTGAATAGTTACCGTGTTTTAAGATATTGGGTATAGTATTTATTATACGATTATATCGCGTAATAATTTTCGTATATTTAGCTTAGCTTAGAGAATATAACTTGAACTTATTAGTATTTTGTATATATAATCTAATTTATAATACTTTATCATAAACGTAAATGCTTTTTTGTAGTAATAGTAAAAAAAAGTTATTAATTTTAATTACATTTTTTTATACCTAGTTATTTATTAAAAATGTTAGTTTTGTTACTTTTAAACAGTTTTAGTAAATAATAACGAAGTAATATTTTATTAATTTTTTCTTCGTAATTGAACTAATATATTATAAGTTTTTTGATTATATAAACTCGTATAAACCTTAATCTAGTATAAATTACCTTTAAAAAGAATACTTAAACTCGCGGAAAGTTATAATAATAACTATATAATCTTTATCGAAAATACTGTAACGTATTTTTAACTTTGTTTATTTTATAAAAAACAATGTAATAAAATATAATTTGCTTTTATCGTGATTATATTTAATTATTACGCTTAAAATATAATTTAACGCATCGGCTTTTAACTTAATTAAGCGGCTCGGATTATATCTAGTAAATACTTTTAGTTAATAATTACATTTTTAATATATTAGGAAAGCCTTTTCTTTTTATTAATAAAGTTTGTTAAGGATATTATCATTTTATTAAGGTTTCTAATAAATCTTTAATAATAATTAACTAATTTAAAAAATATTTAAACTTTCTTAACTATAGTAAACGTTACTTAATCTCGTATTACCGCGAATCTTTTAAAGTCTATTTTAATATATCCGGTTATAATAATACAACTTATATATTTGACTTTTTAAATATAGAATTGGATTTTCTTTATATTAATTAATGAATTAGCCTTATATAATACTTATAGACTTTTATAAATATATTTTTTATATAACTTCTTTCTTCCTTAAAAAAAATTAAAATATGAAAATCATATATTATAAAATATCTAAATACTTTCTAAAGAACATTTAACTATTTACTAAAAATATTCTAAGATAATCATAAATTTTAAAGGTTTTATTAAGTATTTATAGTATTTATACTTTATTTTAAATGCTTTTTTTATTCTTATCTTTTTTAAATTTTAAAAAGGTTATATTTATTCTTAAAATTAAAAGTTACAAACTATTATATTACGTAGAATCGGTTTTTTATTTTGCTAGTTAAAGGTAATATTATTCTATTTCTACGAGTAGTATTATTAAGATATTATTTATCTACATTTAATCATTATTTTCTATTTTTTAATATGAAAAATATAAAAATACCTTACTAATAATTTTATTTTAAGTTCTTTTCGAAAATAATACTAATCTTATAATATTATAATAATATATTAAATAAATTATTTAACTTTTTAGACTGTTATTATTAATCCTCATTTAATTATTATAATTACATTTTGATAATAATAATAATATGTTATATTTAATTCTAACACCTATTCATTTTTATATATTATTTCTTTAAGTTTAAAGGTACTTATTTCTATTATATTCGAAAAGCTCTTTGTTTTTCGTCGATTTTAATTCATTTTTAATAATCTTATAAGCACTATCGTAAGAGTTTTTATCGTTTTCGTTATTTTTATACTTCTACCTAAGACAACCTTTTAACTTTGCTTATTTCTTATTATATCTCCGTATACGAGGGTTTTAAAAAGCCTTCTCTTCGTTATATTATAGTAAGAATCCGTCCGCTTTAACTACTTTAAAATTATCCTATAGATATTAGAATTTATAGCTTACTTGGTTAAAAATTTTTAAACACCCTGCATTAAAATACTTTATAACTGATTTTACCATAGTTTTAACATTTAATAAAACGTATATCTGGCTATTAAATAATTTCCACTTTTATAAATCCGGGCTCCGTTTCGTAAAATATGTTATTTTTATAGAGTACTAATATTTGCCAAATATTTATATTTATTATTATTCCAGATACCTATTTTTAAAGTAAATCATTAATGTTATTTTTAACGTTATTTTTAACGTTATTTCTATTATTAGTTATTGATGTTAATAATTTCCGCGATATATTGAGTTAAAGGAATTAATCTTTCAATCCGGGTAATTTTATCCTTAACATCGTTCTTTAATCCTTTATAAAACATATCATCAAAATCTTTTCTTTTTTATTTCCTTATCCGGCTAAAACGTTTAAAGTTTTAAAAATAATAACATATTTAAACGCGGGCCTTGTTTACTTGAAATTGAAAATGTTTTAAGCGGTTAATTTTTTTATCCAGATTACTTAAATTAAAATAAATTTTATCTTCGAAATTAATATACCTGAAAAAAATCCTATTACTTAATTTCTTTCAATCGTCCTTAAAATTTTTTAAATAATTTCGCATAATCGGTTTAAACTAATTAGCCGCGTTTTCAATAAGGTATATTGTTATAACAAAAATCTTATCCAAGATACTATTAATATTTAAAAAACGTAAGTAAACGCGTATTTCTATAAAAGATTTTATAAATTTCCTTTTCTATTATAAGGTTCCGGTTTTTTTAACTTTATTTTAATATTAACAGTTAATATAAGAACAACGTTTTCTATTTAATTAGTAAATTGTTAAAGTTTATCTTTTAACTTTTAAATCCGAATTTAAAGTTGTTAAATAATGTTAAAATTGTACAAAATTTCCGAGCATTATTAAATAAAAGTTTACAACGTATAATAACTAAATTAATTAACTAATTATTAAAATTAAAGGTGTAGATTCATGTTAATAAAATTATCGTATCGTTTAAATAATAATAAAAATAACTTAATTACTTCTTATAATATTCAAACTATGTTAAGTAATAAAATTATATTGCAAACTATTATGATTTATTATCATAATTATATTTATATAAAGTATAATACTTACTACTATTTTTTTAAATCTCGTAAGTTTCGCAAGATCTTAATAATCTTATGACGTAACTTTTATATTTTACTTGTTTTAACCGTTTTTAAATATGCTAAACCTATTAGATTATAATATATAAAACTAAAAAGTTAAAAATTTTAGGTTTTAATTAAAATTTAAATATTTAATTCACCTTATGAAAACCTATATAATGTTAAGCCGTTACGTACATTATTATAATATTATAAACCTCATTAAAAGTTTTATTATTAAAATATAAGCCGCCTATTTATATTATAACTAATGTTTTACGTAATAACAATGTTTTATTTAAATTTAAACTTATAGTATTTTCATTTTAAAAAATTTATAACGTTAATTTCGGAAGCGAATAACGCTTATTCCGTTTTTATACGATACTATCTTTCTTTTATTCTTCTTTATAGTTTAATTAGTTTATATTTGAATCCTTCTTTAACATTGTTAAAGCTTTTTTTAAAAAAAGATTTTATTATCAACGTAATCGTTTTAATCGCCTTATAAATTTTCTTTTTTTTTTCGTCGTCTTTAAATAAGTAAAAGATTTGTCCTAAAGTTCGCGTTATTTTTTTATAAACGTTTATAAGTTTTATTTATTTTATAAAATGTATATGATTAAACTATTATAAAAACTGTTAATAACTAATATCATAAGAGTAATTTAAATACCTTAAAAGGTAATATTAATCGATTTCAGCAACTCGAATTTAAATAAAATAAAGAAAATTTTTAATATAAAAAGTTTTAATTAAATAGGATATATTTTGCTAAAATTTACGTTAATTTAAAAACGATTTTTATTTTCGAACAGAACTTATAATAATAACATTAATTATAAAAATTGTAAAGATCTTTTTAACAAATAAAAAAGTTATTTACGAGTTTTATCTTTAAGATATAGATGTTCTAAAAAGGGGAAATAATATTACGAAAATAAATGTTTTCGTTTTAGAAAATTTTTTGTTTAAATCTAATATATATTCGTAACGATTAAATTTTAACTAAAAATTTTAACGTTTTTTAAGTAATTTAAATCGGATTATATAAATTGTATAAATATAGAACATATTAAATTAGAACGGAGAATATTTTTTAGGTGTATATACAGAACATCCTGATCAGAAGCTTGGAGAGAGAGAACAATATCGGGCGTTGTTATGTGGTATGGAAAGCTACATATACAAGTTGACAGGTCAGCATTTTATAGACCATTGCCGACCCACTCAGAGATGTTAGAATCTTCGACGACAAGTGCCGTCGAGCACTTTATCCAATAGCCAACTAGTACCTTGCAGCCTAGCCACCTAATACGTCAACCCTATCACGATCCTCCCTTTTTATAATAGCAGGCTTCGACGACGCTATAAAAATAACAAAAAGCCCAAGCTCGGAGTAGAAATAAAATTTTTCGAGATGTCCCAGCATTATCCTCGGCTATACAAATCCTATACAAATCCATATAATCAGTCCTAAATGGGACCTCCCTTGGCCGGACCTCCTTGGTCCTTAATAAATTAGCATTTGAGCTTATTAAAGCTTTTCTAGAAGTTTTACCTCTCTGGAGCCGGTAACATATAAGACTTTCTAACTTTTTTAATATATTAATTTATATAAATCGAACCGATTAATAATTATTCCTTTTAATCTACTTTTTTCCCTAACTGCATATTAATTCCGTATATTTCGAAATTTAAACTTCGTATTTTAAATTTTAAATTTTTAACCGCAAAATATATAACTTACAGTTTTTACGAGTGTTATAACGGGTACTATTTAAAACGTTTTAAAAACTTATTAAAAAATTTTATATATTTCGTCGATTAAAAGCGATTATTATTTACGTATATATATTTCGGTTGGTATTTGTAATAATAAATGGATTTTATTACTAAATTTCTTTCATTAAAAGATTTATTTATAGGTATATATTACAATAGTGTTTTTGTAATTGTTAACCGATTTACGAATTTTCTTTTACTTTTTACCATAGTACGAAAATATGAACGCCGAATAAATGGCGTATATTTTTTTTAGAAACGTTTTTAGCGTATACGAGTTACTATACGAAATTATTCTAAATAAAGAAATAACGTTTACTTTTAAGTTTTGGTAAAGTTTAATAGCATAAATTGGGTTAAATTATAAGTTATTTAATACATTTCGACCTCAAATAAATAAGGAAATAAAGCGATAAAATTAAACGTTAAAAACGTAGTTACGATATTATAGTAATTACGAATACACTAATTAGGTTAAGAAATTACTTACAGTTTAGTTGGTTCATAATATTAGTTATATAAGAGTATGAAAATAGTTCTATTTATAATTAATTTTAAATTTATATTAAAAGTTTAGAAAGAAATATAAAAAAGAAAGCCTGTTAATATTAAAGCTATTTCAACGTTAAAACAACTCAAATAGTTATACTAGGAGATAAAAACGAAATTCGAGTTCGTACGCAATTAAATAATAAAATATTATAACTAAAAATAATTAAAAAAAAAGTAACTTTTATAAAAAAGAAAATAGTTTACCTAGTTATTAAAAATGTTAAAACTAAACAACTTAGCTAAAAGCTTAATTATAAGTATATTAACCTTTATATAATCGCTAAAAACATTTCGAAAAATAATTATTAGTTAAAATTTGTCAAGGGCTAAGGGGATAAGGATGGAGGCACGCGTCATAAAAAGGACGCTAAACACGCTAGGTTTCATCGCTACGTAATCGTTAAGATGTCTTTATAGGGTAGCCGCCCTTATAGGTAGCTGCTTATTCCCCCCTAAAGGAAAAAAAGTAAGTTTTAAATTAATTCTTTATATACCCGTATTATTCCTTTTATTTTAATTTTAACATATTTAACAAATTAAAACTTTTTTATTTTGATTAAACCGTAAGAAATAAACGAAATAATTACGACCCTTTATAACGACAAATTAGTTATCCCGGTTACCTAACTTATTTAAATATTAAAATTTAAGCACATTCCGTTAAAGTTTCGACGACGGCTTAATAAATATAAAAAGAAAACTTAAACGTTAAATAACGAAAACAATTATTTAGAAAAAAAATAACAATACTTATAAAAAATCCTTACGAAAAAATAACGACGTTTATAATTAAACCGTAAAATTTAATAATTAAACGTTATATTACGTACTTTCGATAATAACGTAATAAATTTCCTATATAAACCTTCCGGGTTAAGTTTTATAAGGTTAAATAATACCTTTACCATAAAAATCTTAAAAATCGTAATATTCGTAAATTATGTAATCTCGATAAACCCAAATATTAAAAGATTTATATTATTTAATAACAAATAAGCCGAAACCTAATAAAAAATAAAAAATAAAAATAAGTTATTTAAAATTTTATAAACTTTACGACTTAATTAAAGGTTATTTTCAAAAATTAAAAATTTTCGATAATATATTATAAAGTAAATTACGCGTTATCATACGTTATATTTAACTTATTTATAAATATTTACTAAAAATTATAAAAAAATAACGAAACCGCGAAAATTAAAACGTAAAATTACTGTTATAATCGCTTTATAAATTAAATTAACTTAAAAATAATTTTCGAAAACGTTTTCGGAAATATACCGCAACGGTTCGTTCTTATTAACGTAAAATTCGATAAAATATATTAAAAATTTAACGAAATAATCGATACGTTTTATTAACGATATAAATAAATTTTTATTATATTTTTATAAATAAATAATATTACTTTTCCGATAAACCGTTTTATTATGCGGTTACGTTTTTATATAATTAATTTTATATTTATAATTATTTCGCGCGAAATTTTAAATATAATTTATAAAAAAAACTTTAAATATAAAAGTTTTATTTCGGGTTTTTACGTTAAAAAATTTTATATTACCGTAAACGGATCGATATTTTTTTAATATTTAATAATTAACCTAAAGTTTATAATTATAATAAAACCCGGACCGTATAACGAATACGATTATATTTCGTAAAAAATTTTCGGGCGTACCATAAAAAACTTATTTTAAATATGAAAAAATAAATTACCGCAAATTTAAATATTTTAAAAAAAATCAAAATATAACGGATACGTTTCGAAAATACATATACGACTATTACGTTAAAAAAAGTTATATATTTAACTTTTATCCCGAAATAACGAATTTTAATTACGGCGAAAAAAATTATTTTTAAATAAATTATTTAAAAAAGCTTTTAATAAATATTAATTTAAACCCTATATAAAATTTTCGTTAATAAGAAAAAATTTTTTCGTTACGTATATATTACCTATTAAAAATACGCAAAAAAAATTAATAAACGATAGTTCGCGGTTAAATAAATTTAAGGGTAAATTATAATACGATACGCCGCAAAATATTCGAAAAAAAATTAATTATTTCGATTAAGATCCGAACCGAAATTAAAAATTTATTTAAGTAATTTTATTATAATATATAAATATATAACGTTATAAATTTAAATAATAAATTCGTTTAATATTACGAAATTAAAAAAATACCGTTTCGTTATTATAAAAACGAAAAAATCGGATATTATATTAAAATTTCCATAATTTCGAAAAACGAATTTCGTTATTAATTAGTTATAATTTAAATAAAAATATTAATTTAAACGCGAAAATATTAAATTTACCAATTTAACAAAAAAATTACGAAATACTTTTTTCGTTATAATAATAAAAATAATTATACTTATAATACCGGATAAAAACGATAAAAAATTAATATTAAAAAAATACGAAAAATACCAAAAAAAAAAATTTTATAACGATTACGTTAATTTGTTTTCCAAAAAAAACCCGTTAAATTACCGGAATATTTATTATATAAGTATGCGATAAATTTATTTAACGGAAAAAAACCGTTTTAAGGCTTTTTTTACCTACTTTCAGAAAAAAAGTTAAAAATATTTAAAAAAAATTTAAAAATCGCGGAAAAAAATAAATTAAATAAAATAATAACTTAACCGGAATCCTTGTTTTATTCGCTTTAAAAAAAAGGCGCGTTACGTTTTTATATCGATTATAAAAGGTTTAATCGGATAATTTGCAAAAACCGTATACCGTTATTTTTAATATAGAAAATCTTGGACCGATTAATAAATACCTGCGTATATACGAAGTTAAATTTAAAAGATACATATCGTTAAATAAGTATTAAAAAGGGCGATAAATAGAAAACCGCTTTTAAAACGAGATACGGTTATCTCGAATATTTAATAATACCGTTTGGGTTTTTTAACGTCTTAATTACGTTTCAAACATATATTAACCGAATTTTAACGGATTTAGTGAATTATATTTATATCGTTTATCTCGACGATATTTTAATATATAGTAAAAACCCAATAAAATACGAATAATATATTTGTAAAATATTCGAAAAATTAAGGAAATAAAAATTTTACGCAAATATGAAAAAATATAAATTTTATATATTTTTAATTTTTTTTAGGTTTTAAATTTCGCTAAATAGCATTAAAATAAAAAGAAATTACGTCGAAATTATTAAGGTTTAGTAATTACTAAGAAACGTTTATAATATTTAAGTTTTTTTAAATTTTATAAGATTTTATCGAAAATTTATCAAAAATTACGTAAAAATATTTATACCGTTAATAAATCGGTTTTGCGAAAATATTAAAAATTTTATATAAGTATTTTTCCGAAAGAAAAAAATATTTAAAATATTTTAAATAATATTTATAATAAAAAAATATTTTGGCGTTTTAATTTATCGTTATTTATTCGTATCGAAATAAATATGTTCGGGAAAATTATTAAGGTAATTATATTTTAATTTTATGAAAACCGTTAATATTTAATAATATTTAAATCCCCGAAAATAATACCGATAAAGATTTATTACGTTATAAAAAACGGCGAATTATTAATTATTGTAAATATTTTTAAAAAATAGCGTTATTTTATTAATTATTCGTAATTTCCAATTAAAATTATTACGGATTATTTTAATTTTAAATATTTAAAATTAAAATAACGGTTTAACGCGAAATAATTAAAGTAATTAAATTATTTCGTAATAATAAATTTCGTTATTACGTTCCGGTTAAAGAAAAATAACCCGGTTAATAACTTATTAAAAAAATTTAATTTATTACGAAATAACAAAAATAAAAAAAACCTAAAAAAAAGATAATATCGAAATTATAAAAAAATTATTAAAAATAAAAATACCTTAATTAAATTTTGGAACTACGAATATTTATCGTCTTATTAATAAGGTTACAAATATTACGTTAAAAATAAAAATATATGGGCCCGGGAATAAGGCGGCTAGGGACGTACCCGAAAAGATAAGGTATGTACTGGTTGGGATTATAAGTCGCGAATTATTCGTTTTACGGCAACAAAACGCAAACGACGTTATCGAAACGGTACTATTACCGGAAGAAAACTTAATAGTTATTCGGATTTTTAAGTTATAATAAAAAGATAAATTTACTTTAAGTAAAAACTTAAGAAATAAAATTTAAAAAATAAAACGTTTTAAAAAACGCGAAATAGGTAAATAATTATGACGTATTAAAAAGGATAATAACTTATTAAAATATAAAAATGCAATTTACGTACCGTATAATCCGGATTTACGTAAAAAATTCGTTAATTAATATTATAATTTTTTTATGGTAAATTATTTTAACCTTACGAAAATATATAAACGGTTAATTCGGAATTATTTTTAAAAAATATAAAGCAAAATATTAAAAATTATTTAAAAAATTATTTTAAATATTAAAAATTTAAAACGGCGTTATACCGATTTTACGAAAAATTCGTTTTATTACCGATTCCAAATTACCTGTTTAAAAAAATTAATATGGATTTTATTATAAATTTACGGTTATTTATAAAATTATATAACGAAAAAAATTATAATATTATTTTCGTAATAATAAATAAAATAACGAAATATATTTATTATATTATAATAATAATAAAATTTACTGCTAACGGTTTAACCGAAATATTTTTTTATTATATTTTTAATTAATACGGTACGCCCGATAACATAATTTTTAATCGTAATTCTTTATTTACGAATAATTTCTGGAAAACTTTTTACAAATTTTTCGCGATTAAAAAAAGGTTTAATACAGTTTTTTATTTATAAACTGATAAATAAATAAAACGTTAAAATTAATTTTTAAAATATTATTTACGAATATTTTATAATTTAAAGTAAATAAATTAAACGTTTTATTTATTAATAATATAATTATATATAATAATAATTATTATTCCGTAATTAAAATAACGTTAACTAAAGTATTTTTTGGATATATTCCGCGAATTTTAAAAAATGTTGCGTTTATATCATAATAATTTAAAAACTTAAATCCCGTTAAAATAATTTAAAAAAAGGTTACGATAATATAAAAAAATAAGGAAATATTATAAAAATACTTTTACAAAATTTAAAATACGTATAAAAAATATTATAACAAAAACCGTTTAACGAAAAAATTTCGAAAAAATTAATAAATGAAAATTTTTACCAAATATATTAATGAATAAAAACCTAATAAAAAGTTTTCCGATAAATATATTAAAGTTTTTCAAATTATAAAAGTTATAAATTTAAAATTAATTTACGAAATACGATTTTTATTTTTATATAATAAAATTTATAAAATTTTCCTTCTATCGTTATTAAGATCGTAATATAATAAAAATAATCTTAAAAAAAAGCGAAAAAATAATTTCGATATAAAAACGGAAAAACGTTAAGAAATAAAAGTAATGCTAATATATCGAAAAAATCGTAAAAATAAATAATATTTTATAAAATAAATAAGTTTTTTCTCCGAAAAGAATATTTGAGAATTTCGTAATTATTTATTAAAAAAATTTATTATTTTATACGAAACGTTATTAAAGTAAAAAAAATTAAAAAAAACGAAAAGTTCTTAAAACAACGGTATAATAAAAAAGTTGTAATATGAAAAAAACGTTAATCGTTATTTATTATTTATTAAAAAACGTTATTATTAATTATTTAAGTATATTTACTTTTTAACAAAATTTTTATAATTTATATAAATATTTTAAAATAAAACCTAAATTAATTCGTAATAAGGTCGAAACGGATATTTTAAAATTATTTTAAAATTATTTTAAAAATACTTAAATATTAACGTTATTATTATCGATTTTATTTTTAACATTAACGGTATATTGTTTAATAATAATAAGGATTTATTCGAATTTTTTTTTGTAAAAAATTAATATCGGTTAAAAAAAATCGTTAAATATTTACGTTAAAAATGGTACGGGTATTTTTTACTTATTTAATATTTTTTAAAAAAAGTTAAAAAGAAACGAGCCGTAAAGTTATAACGATTACGTTATTATTAGGTAAAAACTTAAGGTAATAAATTTAAAAAGTATTCGCATTAATTATAAAAAAATTAATATCAAATTAATAACGAATTAAATAAAGCGTTCGTTACGAAAAAATAACGAAAAAAATTTATATTTTTTTAATATACTTAATAAGTTTTATCGAATTTGTTTTTAGCGTTAATTTAAGCCTTTTCGATTTATATGTTACGTTAATAAAAAGTACGTAAAAAAGGTAAAAAGAATTTTCCTGGGCGCGATGGCGAACATAATTTTTTTTGGTAATTTTAGATTTACCCGAATTGGTTAAATCGAATTCGATAAATTTTTAAGACGTTTCGGAAAATTCGAACGTAATCGAACGGAAAAAGGCAGGAATTTGTCGTTATAAGTTAATAATATTATTATTAAAAGGTGGTAAAACATAAAATTATTTTTATTATAATTTTATTTTTATTTCGGGAAATTATATATTTATCGGTACTTTTCGAGGTTTTATCGATTTCGTAACGATAACCCGATATACGGGTTATAATTATAATATATCGAAAATACGGAATATCGCGGAAAACCTTAAAGCGAATTATTAACGAAAAAAAAAAGGATATTAAAAAATATTTATAAAATACGTTTATGTTTTTTAACGGGGGGGGTTATTTTAAAAAAAATTCGTAAAAAATTCGTAAAAAAAACGTATTAAAGTTATAAAAAGTTAAAACTGAAAATAAAATACGAATATAAATTTATTTCGTTATTAATTAATAACGGAAATATAATAAAAACCCGTAACAAATTTTAAAAAACGAATTCGTTACGAACGAATAATAAGTTATATATTAACGAAAGCGAAAATAATAAAAAAAAACAAAATTTAAAAAGAGAAAATAAGTTTATATATATTAAAAACAATATGCCAAAAGCGGTAAGGATTTTCTGCCGGTAAAATTTTCGGTATTTTAATTATTTCGTTATAAAATATTTTTAATATATTATTTATTTAAAAAATTTATAAGAATTATATTTTATTACTAAAAATTACGTATTATTACTTACTTTTATTCGTTACAAAATTATTACGCCCCTTTAATAAGGATAACTTATTAATTATAATATATGATAAGAATGGTTTTATTAGGCCTTTGGGGATAAAGGCCTAAGGGGGAGAGGGTTTTGTTAGGGGTTAAGGGGATAAGGATAGAGGTGCGCGTTATAAAGAGGACGCTAAATACGTTAGGTTTTATCGCTACGTAATCGTTACGATGTTTTTGCGGGGTAGCCGCCCTTATAGGTAACTGCTTATTCCCCCCTAAGGGAAAAAGGGCAAGTTTCAAACTGGTTTTTCACATACCCGTATTGTTCCTTTTACTCTAATCCCAACATATTTGACAAAATTATTACTTAAAGTAAAAAGTTTATTTAGTTTTTTATATATTTTTATTCTAGTTAATAATAAAATAGATTAGATTATAAATAAAATAAAATAATGTAAAGGTAAAAACGAATAAATATATAAGGCGAAGAAAGTTATCGATATCAAAAAAGTCGACGGACTTACCTAATATTTAATTAGGTGGAAAATTATTTAAATTTTGAAAATATTTAAAAACTCGCAAGAAATTATATAAACATTTAACGGTTATTAAGAAATGTTTATTAATAACTGTTAAGCTACTAGGAACGATAACGTTTTAGTTTATATTTGATAAAGATCCGTGATTTATGATATCTTAATAAATTACGTCCAGATTTTCTAAGGCCTAAATAGTTACGACTGGAAAAGATTTATTATTTTATTCGTTTAGGAATTAGAGGGTGCGATTAATTAGTTTCGTATTTTCGGATTAGTAATGCTGCCGTTAGCAACGTATATGAAAAAAACGGGCTAAAAATTCGGCTAGAGGTTTTTTGGCAGTTAGTTTTTTTTTTAAAAAAAAGACGACGAGCTTCCGTCGCGTAACGATTAATTATCGTAATAAGAATACTAATGCTATCGTAAGAACGACCCCGACGAATATATTTTCGATAACGTAAAATCATTTTTATTATTTTGTATCAAAATTATCGCGCGGAGCGAAACTATTAAAGTATCGCGTTAAAACTTTCCACTTTAATTAAATTAACTAAAGTGATACGTTAACTAATTTTAGAAGAACGATGTTTAAAAACGCGCGAAGATATAATAAATATATACGGAAGAACTTATCAAAGAAAAAAAATTTAAGGAGAAACTTTATAAAAAAGGGAAATCGTCGTATAACTTAATACGTTATAACCTTTAAAAACGTTAAGTAAGATAAATTACGTAATAGATTACTAACTTATTAAAAATAATTTATTAAAGGATATATACGTTTATTATTTCATACTTAAATAACGATAGCTTGTAATATAATTTCGTTATCTAAGACGCTTTTGGTATTACGAAACGTAATTAAGTTATCCTTATTCTTTTATTGCTTAAACAATACGATATTTCTATTAATATAAACCCGCACAATTAGATTTAATAGTTGGTTAATTAGCTTAGCCGTAATAGTTATTAATATAACAATAACTTATATCCTTTATATTTAATAATATATTTTTCGATTTTAGAACTACTTAAGTTAGTACGCGTACGCAGCGCATGCGCACCAAGCTGAATATGTATACATAACTTATATCCTTTATGTCTTATAGGTGTCCATGGCGCTGATCTTCCTGTTGATAACGGAAAGATCGAGGGGTGTATTACAAAAAAGGTGTTGAAGTAGACGCAGGTTATAAGTGTTATTGTATGGATTAGTTAGGTAAGTTATCTACAGCATGGGTTATGGGGGTAGTCCCAATATATAGCCACAGGTGTGGGGCGTTTCCCAGCCACCTTATTTACCAGCCACCTCACTTCCCGACAAAGGGGCCCCAAGCTCTAGGATTTTTGGGGATAACGTTAATCCTTGCTGAAGCCGTATATCAGTAGATCACGCACTCCAAGTCAGATCACCGCTTCTCAGATTCTTAGATAACATCAATAGACCCTTGCGATGATATGCACAACTAGTCCTTATAAGGTGGATTAGGGTGTCCAAACCCTAATTGGAGTTTGGAATTCCTGGCCTTTTGGTATTATGGCTAGCGTCGCACCCTCGGTACCTCACAACCTTCTAGAGCTGTGCGGCTGCTCCCCAGTAAGTGTGGCATCCAGCGTGCTAAGCTCCACGCCACCTGATGCGTTGGCGACTTGGGCGCTATCGGTAAAAAATGCGATTTCATCTTCAAGGACGCGGGGCGAGGGCTTGGGTTGCTGTGGGACCATTTTTGGCTCTACTTCTGGCTCCGAGGACTCGCCTCTGGGGAAAAGCCGCCGCAGTCGACCGAGTAGCGGTTTTAGCGTGACGACGGATGCGCAGGCGATGCCCAAATTCAGTTCGATAGTTGCATATATGCAACTGGGAACAGCATCCCATGTTTTATCTGTAGAAGTTGTCGACAAGTAAATGGTTCTCAGGCGAAGGGCGGACACGATACAGGCTCTGAGAAATAAAACAATAATTATGTTAGCACCGTGTGAAAAGAGATAACCTAGTGCGGGAATGGAATATGTAAACTTGCATTCCGCCGAAAGCCAAAACAGTGCCGAGAAGCAGCCGCTGCGGCCAAGGGATCATTAGATGCCTAAGGATGAAAGCCGGGACTATGAGGATAAGAAAGTCCATAACCATGTTTAAAATTAGAGACGAATAAAAGGACGCCGTGAAATTGACGCATTTAGCTCCCGGTACGTTAGGTATCCATAACGCGTAGAAAGGGATGCATTGGACCAGATTAACAATTAGCAAAGCAAGCCACCCGGAAGTGGCTATGGTGATAAGGACATAACATATATTCCTTTCGAAAGGCATAACGCTGATTCGGACATATTGGAGGAGAATGGATAGCTTGATGAGCATATGCGTTGTGATATATGTAATGCCGGTAGCGGGAGACATCTGCCTCAAAGCATAGCTTTAGCTGCGGTTCTATAAACCTCGTCCATAGAGGCCTAAGAAATGTCTCATACGTACCTTCACCAGCACAGTAATTTCGGCGAGAGTGACGTAATCGTTGTGTCGCCCGGAACCGTTGCAGTACGCTGGGGACGTTAGGAAGCAGTCGTGTAAAGGAACGAGACAAAGTAGATTACCGATTACTGATTCTGCGCTCAAACCTAGGGAGAAGATCTGCGTATATCGAAATGAGCTTAAACTATAATTAGGAGGTGCAGGGGCTTTTGTACCATAGCTCCAATAATAGCGTAGTCCTCCCGATAAAAGTTTCTAATTATATGACGTCGCGTATAAACGCGCAACGCCACGAAGATGAGTGCAATGGCTGGGCAGGCCAAGGCTACCGCAAGCCCTTCGCCTACCCGAGATTCATTCCGGCGGTTGTCCATCACAGCCGAGTTGGACGACATGGTAGGCGGAAAGGCGAGGAGAAACGCCGTGCTCACAAAACGGGAAGGGTAGGAGGATCTGGAATACCGGAGCAGTAAGTTAAGAGCCCCATCCTTTTGGCAGGAAAATAAACCACAGTTATATATACCATCAGCGGTCCGGACCAGCCCAACAGCCGTCAGGCAGGTAAGGAATGGGTGTCAGTTTTCGACGCTATATTAAGTAGTGTCAGTTCCCCGGACGCAATTTTTTCCCGTGCTTAGTACAAACGGAGTTATGGCTGCAGCTAAGGGTGTGGCGTACTCCAGCCCGGGACTTGCTCCGGAACCCCGATGCTGGTCCCACAGCCACTTCTAAGGGGAAGCGGGAACATTAGTTGTGCCACCAAGCTCTACATATCGAATTCTCCCTTTATTTATCACCTACACCAGCAATTAGTTCTACGCTCAGATACCGGCTAAGCTACAGCCATAGCGCCATTTATTCTAGACTCGGCGTAACTGGCATTTTCCGGTTTTATCAAAAAGGCACTTTCGTTCCATGGCGTATTATTGAAATCTTGGCAAGCTATAATGGACGGTAGAGTCCCGGTACGCTGGATTTACTAAACCCTATTTAGTGGGAACTGCAATATGGTAAATTTAATGGGGAATTTTAGGCGTAATGCCATAACGAGGCTTTCATTTGGGGCTCATATTTGGGCACGGCGACACAAACTAGTGGCAAGGTATCCGCACTACGATAATCCACATTCTTGAAGAGAATTCCGTATAAGGATTTTCAGTTAACTGCTTTTGAAATTAATAATCCCAGCTTGGATTTGCCGCGGGCAGAGTTTAATTACTTTGCGTACGAACGCTTTTCGTTTTTAAGCTGTGGCGTATTTCGAACGTTCCAGATATTGTTATAACTACAGTCGGTGTCATAACCTAACGCGCTGCGCTCTCCAGAAACGGTCGCAGCAGGGAGCTAGAGGACCCAAGTAGGGCAGGTTACGTAATGGATCACCATCTCTCTAATAGCAAGCTAATAAGCCGGACTACTAACTTAGTAATAATAAACTAATAAGCCAGAGTACCAAGTTACTAAGGATAAATTAAATGGCTAGATTAAAATATATATTCGTTAATCCGTAATATAAATAACGATGATTTATAATATAGTTATATTATAGAAATATTATTAATATTATAAGATATAGTTAAGTTACTTTTTATTACTTTAATTTTTACGCTATTCTTATTAACATAAATATATAAGTTTAAATTTAATAATTAATTAATCAAGTTAGCTGTTACACGTAATAAGCTGCTATTAATTATATTATTAAACTTTAAGTAATTTTAATTTAAAGTATTAAATAATATAAAATCAATATTAATAGAATAAATAATAATTTTTATACGAATATTATTTTAAAAATTCGAAATTAATTAAAACTTATACGGTTCTAAGTTAGGCTGGAAATAAATTCAAATTATAAAGTAACCTTATTAGCGATAAAATGTTATAGCTCAATAGTCTTAGCTTTCTCTGACGGTCGGGACGGCAAAAGAGGCCAACTCTGATCCAAACTAAGAAGTTACGTAACAGGCTTAAAAAACTTAAGGACTTGGCGTCTTAAACTAGTTAAGCCGGAGAAAGTAACTTAAAGGAATTTAAAGAGTTTAAGGGTTTAAGCCGGTTAAACCCTTTAAGCCAGTATTAACCTATAAATATTCGTTAGATTCTATAGTTAAAATAGTGATAATTTATAATATAGCTTTACTATTTAAAATATTTTTAATAGTACGAAACGTAATTAAGTTATCTGCTTAATGCTT
The DNA here is from genome assembly GCA_004155935.1 of Monosporascus sp. GIB2. Classification (NCBI taxonomy): domain Eukaryota; kingdom Fungi; phylum Ascomycota; class Sordariomycetes; order Xylariales; genus Monosporascus; species Monosporascus sp. GIB2. The sequence continues at coordinate 47,706 of QJNV01000204.1, forward strand.
AACGATACGATACTTTTATTAGTATAAATTCGTACGTTGAATTTTAATAATTAATTAATTAATTTCGCCGTTATACGTTGTAAGTTTTTATTTAAAGTACTCTTAGGCTTTAAGTAATACATTAGTTAACATATCGACTAATATTTAAATACAAATATTTAATACCTTTTGATTAAAATCTAGACTTTAAAAGTATAAATTAAATAATTATTAACTAAAACTAAATTTACTAATATTTAAATTAATGCAGTGAACTTGTTAATGCTAATTTCTTTATTATTTTAACTTTAGTTTTAATCGGCTGATTTTAACGACCGGGCTTCGGCTTTAATTAACCATGTTAATTCGTGCTATAACTAAATTATCACCTTTTTTTAATACCGAATTAACTTTCGAAATTGAGCCAAAGCTAATGTAAGCTAATGCAGGCTAATGGATAAACTATATTACTGAAAACCATCCCATATTTAGGTGAAGTGGGTCGACTGATGAAAATAGCTTGACGAATACAAAGAAAGGGAAATTGTATTCCGTGTGGGGAAGCGGACCAGTGGGCCCATGTGCCTACATTAGCTCTGGCTCGATTTCGAGAGTTAATACTGTATATATGATGCTAACATTGTCACCCAACGTCGGATGGCTTAAAGCTAAGGTAGGGCTTCTAACGCAGCCCATACGCCATCAATCAGCAGCTTTAGCAACTTGAAAGCTGCTGAAGTTAAAGTAGGGGAAAATCAACATGCTAATTAAACATAATTGGTCCAAGCCCGCCAAGTAAAAACAGCAATTTTCAATAGAAAAAAGTGGATAATGCTAATGTTGATGGACCCGAACGGTTTGCTGAAGATGATGTTGATTCCCCACAAATACGCGTTGTTGAAGTGTCCCGAACACCCCCTAACCATCGGCTTCCCACCTGGCCTAGGCCTTTTGACCGGCATAGGTCATAATACAGCTGCAAGGCATATTCTAAATAAAGCTCTGTTTACTCCCACTGTATGGGTACTTGTAGGCTGGTTTATTAAATGGACTGCTTGATTGTTCAGTCGCAAAATGGATCTAGCGCCTACGAAATCTTGTACGATGATGATGGCTCCCGAGAAGCCTTTCCGAAATGAAAGAAACAATCTTTTTCACGAACGGGCATAAAACTATATTACGAATGGACTAGCCCCTGGGCGGTTCAGTTCCCCGCGCGCTCGCAAGCCCCCAAAGGTGCGAGATCTGAGAGTGTCCAGCCATAGTGTGGGGCATCACATTTTCCGGCACCACAGGTCTGACAAAAGGAATGCCTTCATTATCCCCTTGATGGCTACAAGGAGTCATCACAACATTTTTATGTATCAATGCCAAGACTCATTTTATTTGCTAAATCTGACCCAATCAGCTTCCCTCGAAACGAATACCTCTAGCCCTTTAAGGGTTTTAGTACCTATCATTTCCATTTAAGGCAACGCGCGGGCTAGCAGTGACTTAAAATTGTTCGTTGCTGTCGCCTTGTGGCCGTCAAGCGGATATCAATGCCTTCAAGCTGAAACAACTAATATACTTCCTATTCCTCTCGTAATTATGGATGAGATTTTCTCCGATCTGAAAACGATTGATCCCCGCTTGGATGCGCCCTCTCAGGCTGTGGCCATCGAGGCCAACTCGACCGCCGTCGGGCTCTCCAATGAGGCCCAGCGCGCCATGCGCTTGGGCAGGCTTGATGAATCCATCGCTCTTCATCTGCAGGCTCTCGATCTTAAACTGAGAGCCTACCCGGAGCTCTCCATACAGACCGCCACCACATTCAACGCCCCAGGCGAAACATACCTGAGAGCTGGACGGCTGGAGGAGGCCCAGGAGCCGTTACTCAAGGCGCTGGAAGTCAGAGAAGAGCAAGCCCACGGGGTTCTGGGCCTTGGGCCGAGACTGGACGCTGCTGCCACAAGAGGAAACGTCGCCGCCCTCAGGGAGGCTCAGGGAGGCTCAGGGCGACTTTGAGGGCGCGAGAGTGATGCGTCTCAAAGGGGCAGCGAAGGGCGAAAATGCTCGGCGGCAACTACAACGTAAGCCCATGATGCCGATTTCAGAACAATGGCTAGAAGTTAAAATTGTATGTTTCGAATCACAGTGCCCCAAACCTATGCTCCCCCGGGACAAGCTGAAACATCCCAGGCGTGCAACTCCGTCTTCTACTGCGGTAGAGAGCGCCAGGCGGCGGACTAGAGAAGCCGTCACAAGCCTCTCTGCAAGGCCCATACAGCTACTATTAGTGCCCAGCCACAAATGACCGGAGATGCTTAGAGCGAAAACAGGAGGAAGCAGGCCATCTCACAACGGATGCTTGAGCAAATCACCGATTGCATCATGCTGTTCGTTAGGTAGGAAACGACCAGGGAGTAGTTAATTGTGGCATTGGTCGCAGCTGGGCGATCACGTTATCCCTATCCTACCCTTCAGAATAGGATAGATACGTAGCACACCCCTTGGCCCCAAAGACGTCCATAACTTAGAGTGTCCTTCTAATAGACTGTGCTAGTCACAATATAGTCTTTCTAGACTACTCCTGCGCTGAATATCCCACCCCCCCCTAGCATTAACATGTCCATTATCTCGCGTTTCTCGGACGAGACCTTGGAGATTCCTCGTAATCCATATACATTCAGGCAATCGGCTTCTGAACAAACTTTCGGGGGCCCCCATCATCAAGCTAGCGGCGCAGTACCACACTCACCACTATTTTGGATTATACTTCTCTCCGATGCCGCGCTGGACGGCGTCCCTCGCCGCGATGCGGTCGATCCACTTGAGCAGGTTCGGGAACTTCCCGACCTCCTCCTCGGTGAAGCCGCTGCGCTTCCAGCCCTTGACCCACGCCCACGCCTTGATGTCGGCGACGCTGTACTTGCCTTTTCCCTTCCCGGCGAGGTAGTCCTTCGGCTCGCCGCCCCGGTAGACCCCGCTCAGCTGGATCTCGAGAACTCCGAAGACCCGTAGGGTCTCGTTCCTGAAGCGGTTGATAGCGTCTTTTTACACGTCCCCTCTGGTCAGCGGAGTTCCCTCTGTTACCGATAGGTGAAGTGCGAAGAGGAGGACGGAGAAGGAATAGTTAGCTTACACTCGATCTTCTCGGGTGCCACCCGCGAGAAGTGGGTCACCTGGCCCTGGTAGGGCGCTCCACCGCCGTGCCAGAAGAAGAGCCACTGCAGAGCCTCGCTGCGCTCGAGCTCGTCCTTGAAGCCGAACCTGTCCTCCGGGTCGTAGAACTTGAGCAGGTACAGCAGCTGGGCCGAGGTCTCGAAGACGGGGAACGGGGGACTCTTGGTGTTGTCGACGAGCACGGGGATGCGGCCGTTGGGGTTGAGCCGCAGGAACCACTCCTTCTTCTGCTCGTTGGTCGAGATGTTGATAAGGGTCGTGCCCCACGACGTCCCGTAGGCGTCGGCGAGCTCCTCCAGCAGGATCTGCGTCGCCTGCCCGTTCGGCGTGCTCTGCGTGATCAGGTGCAGCCCCTTGGCCGACGAGACCTCTTTCGGCGTCTCTGCGATGTAGAGGTGTTCCGCCATTGTCAGTAACCGGATTATTATGTGCGTAATACTAGCTCTCGGTGATGAAGAGGCGACTGAGAGTAGAATAAGTAGGCTCCAAGTACGAAGTATTTGTTATCCGGTCTCAGCATGGGGAAGCTTTATATACTCGATGCATTAGTGGTAGTCCCACAGGTCGATGAGTATTCCGAGAACTGTAAACTCTGGCCAACGGGCCGAAATCGTAGCTACAGCAAGTTTCGTCCATTAGAAATCAAAGTCGCAATTGGTGCGTATCTAGTGCAATTGGTAATCCCGCTTAAGTTTTGTCATCCAAGGTGCGGGGTATCGTTATGTTGACATCCGCTTATTCGATGACGGCATGGATGTTCTTTTGGATAGGGACATTATGACTAGTACGTCCCGAAGTCGTCTATTAAGCGAAAAGAGTAACCCGTCGGGGCGGCATATTCCGGTCCTGGGTTCCCTTTTTACGGTCCAGAGTGGATCAAGCGGGACCGCGGACTGCGGAGATATCTCACCGGATACTTCCTATTTGCGGCACAAGCACGTTGGGCCGACGCACCTCGATTTCAACTTTGTAAGTATATTAAAGGCAGGCTAAGTCCACTACGTTATAATCTACAGTGTCTAGTAGACTCGGTATGTTCAGCCACTAGCTTCGTAACGCCCTCGGCCACGCCCCAGCTCAACTCATAACCTCGTCCCCCAAGGCCGTACGCATGGACCATACACTTGCCTCGGGTGACCGCTTCCTTTTCTAACCTCATGCCGTCTTTCCGCGTCGGCCGCCGGCCCACGATGTCCTGAATAACTTTAAGTTCTTTTACGTTTCCCATAACTTGCGGAAATGCCGTGGTAAATGTTCGAAGCAATCGGGCACGCGTGTCGGGCGACGGGTTCGGGTTCCAGTCATTGGGTTCTTTCGTGCCGCCGATGATAGTGCCGCCGTCGAAGCTGCGCGGTATGCAGAAAGCCCAGGTGCCGTCCGCGTTCTGCCTTGTGATGGTCGCTGAACATGTGTTGTTGGCTACTAGGCATGTTTGCCCTGCAGTCTCCGTTAATACAGCGACCTCGCCAGATGCCTGCGGATTGCTATACCTCGTGTTATGAAGACGTTCTCGTCCCCAAACCCACTACCAGATGCGTTGACCACAACATCGACAGGACCGAGCTCCGTAGTCGCGAAGATCTCGAGGGGCTCTCGGATTTCCCTCTTGACAACTTTACCGCCGGCAAAGACAAACTTCCGAAGGAGAAAGCTGCAGTACACCATCGGGTTCACGCACCAGGTATCATACTCGCAGCCCCATTTGACCTTCTCGGGCAGTTCCTCGGGTTTGAGCAGGCGAAACCGCTCCATCCCCATCTCCTTAGCCTTCTCCTCCGTAATAGCGAGGTACTGAGGACCCGGGGCCTCGAGGTACTCGATGCCCTTCATGAAAGAGAGCCCAGCCTCGGGATGGCGGTCGTGCAGCGCGCGCATTCGGCGGAACGTCGCGATGCTCATCGCGTGCTCCCGTTCCTCGACTGCGCTGGTAGGTGGCACCATGCGGTTATGAGCCCCGCCCCATGGCGAGGTATAGTTGATCTGCGTCTTCGGGTCTATGGTCTCGAAGGGACCGGGAAAGTCACGGGCTAAGATTGTCACTTGGTGCCCCTGAGCTTGTATCAGCAGGGCCGAGCTGAGGCCGATGACTCCGGCACTATCCGGTTAGCAGGTCAGGACAGGAATGCCCGCGAAAACTTAGGGGTCAACGACTTACCCTAATACGACAACGTGTGACATAGTGTGATGTTCCTGTGGGAGATGCGTAGGTTGAATAGGTACACCACTGTAACGAGTAGTCTTCCGGGTATACTACCTAGTCCTTCACGTGGAGTTTTGTGGGAATTCGCGGAATTCATGCGACAGCCTCAGTAGACTTGGGCGGAACGCTTAATGCATTCATCTTTTACTTCCGAGCATCGCAGCTTATATGGGACGGATGCTGACCTTACATCTGTGTGCGGCCTGAGAGGTGATATGGAAAGTCCAAGCTGAAGTTGGTGGCGGTGGCTGGCATCCGAGTATCGGAGCGCTTTGCGCGGGCCGACAACTGCGGCCGATTTTATACCCCGGCGTAACCCGGCTTGCCCAGGTGCAGGGCTATGCCTTGCCCGGCATAACCACCGACCTGTTGTATCGGATCCTTCTTACATCTAAGTCTAGGCTTCTAGGAGCGACCGACTGCTAGCTCTTCCATCCTAAGTGCAACAGTACACTGTAGAGACTTAGTCGAACCAGTCCCCCGGGCTCGCGGCTTCAATAAGGCAGGAGTTTACTTATTAAAGGCGACCATATCCGGGAGCGCGTCCGATAAGTTAATCAGTTCGGATCATGATTATCGAGAAAGTGGGCCAATCGTATCACGCTCCGCAATTCGGAGTATCATGGCGGCCGCCGGCCAGCGAAATTTCTTAGGGCGAGTTTAGACACAAGAATGTCTTCTTCAAGATAGTAAGATGTCGTTTTAAGTACCTAAGAGGTGTATGATAAAGTACCTAGAGACGTTATAGATGACGTCAATCGAACTAGCGAAAATGGATGGAATATCCCCCGAATTGCCAACTGAGCAAAGCAATAACTGATAGCCAGCGATATGGGCCTGTGCTTTTAGAAAATAGGGCCTTGATGGCTAATCAAACTAGCTTATAGCAATATACTTCCATCCATACTTAATCTTTGCAGTAATGTTAGTACCAACCTTGTCAGTAGGACAAATCGGTACATTACATACGTCACCATAAGAGGCTGCAACCCGCATTGCACCGCGTTCCTCACATGTATCGGCCAAGAGTGGGCCTTTTCCATATATGGTTAGCGTCGATGCCGGTGCTGTTATTGCTGTGCTCAGTTGGCAATTCGGGGGATAGAGTGGACACGTGCGAAGGAGAAGATCAAAGAAGCTACTATTACCCGTGTTACCAACACCGGGGTCCAGTGCCGGAGATATGGTTCATGGGTACAAATGTGCCATCTCGAGAATGGAAAACTTCTTTAAATATAAATATAATATTATAATTGTACAATTATGTTACTTTACATTTAATATTTAAAAAATATGTACGATTTTTAAAATCTATTTTTAATTTTAATTTTATTTTTTATATAGCGATGGGTTCTAATGGGTCCTTGGCATTATCTATTGGGTACTCGCAACTAATGCCAAGGACCCATTGAGTACCCGCGGGTAATTTTGACTTGTGCCAAGGACCCATGGGTGACCCATGGGTTCTTGGCATTACCCGCGGGTACCCGTGGGCCGTGGGTAATTTTTCGATGGGTGGCTCCTCCCTCACTGTACCCTTTTGCAGTTGGACCTAATTTTGATGGCCATGTGAGGATGGGCGGGAAACACGGCAACTTCGGTCTCATTAGTCGGTTCAAATTATACTCTTGCTAATAGATTCGGGTATGATAGTAGAAACAGAGCATACAAAAGTGGCTAGAGATGCGATACTTTAAGAGGTGATGCCGTAATCAGAGGGAAGATAACATCCATCAGCCGTAGCATTCCCATCCCACTCTAATTAATAAATGCCGAGAGAACGTCCCGAAATAATCCCACAGCGAGATCTTGGCTTGGGTTTGTCCACATTTCCCCCCTTGCCCACCCCACCACTCAGCAGGCGCAGGTGTCACTTCAAACAATGGTGGAACTACAAGAAACGAATGTTTTCATGGACGTGAAAGCTCGGGAGATCGGCAGTTCTTTTATGGAGACATCGCCATCCCTACCCGCGCCTATCTGAACTGTAGATCACCACCGTTGACAAGGACAAGGAGGACCCCAGGCCAAGGGGTAATAAGAGCCTCACCTATCCATGAAAGCGCCCGCAGACCAGACCGCCAAGCTGGCCCCATCCGCCAGATTAGACAAGAAGCCCGCGGCAGCTGGCGCGTCGACCATCGACTGTAACAAACTCGCTGCTTGGGTATCGTGATGGTGGACATGGCGTGGCGTTTCTGACATAGTGTTTCCGACATGATGTTTCTGACATGATGTCTCTGACGTGGTGCTTATGGGTGTTCTTTGTAATATAGGCCGGTGGGTTACCCCTTTTCACTGTCACAGACGTGGATACCAATCTGACATCTCTAAGCAGGCCCTATGGGATGGAGCAGATATATAAACCGTCGCGTCGACTCCTGTCAACCGGAGACATACTGGCTAGGTAGTTCAGTTTGACCTCGTTATCATTTAACTTTCGAATCCGACAGATATCCGTTGATCGGAATCTGTGTTTAACTTGTTTTTCATTATATTCGTTTGTTCTATTATTAAGCTTCCTCGTTCTCCCTCATTTACTTAGTCAAGGCTTCTCGTCCCGGGGACAAGATGCATTTTCTTCATCCTCTCTTCCTTGCTCCGGTAGCCCTTGCGCGACCATGGGCAATGCCGCAGGAGGTCACGAAACCTCCGCCTGCTATGGACGGAGGTAAAGGGGAAGCAGCACCGCCCCAGCAACCGGCGATGACCGGGCGAGTCATCCCTGTAGTTGTCGGTGGACAACAGGTTGTAAGGCAGTCCCCAGCTACTCCGCAGAAGTTCTTCGCACGGAACGCGATTAATATCTCTGAAACGTCTCCGTCCGCTAGAAAAAGAAGCGATGACTAACCCCAGCCGCAACAGGTCTTTGTTCCCAATGTGGTGAAGGCATCTGTTGGTGATGTTGTGCAATTCCAGTTCAGTGCCGGCAACCACACCGTGACCCAGAGCTCCGCAGACGCTGCATGCGTGCCGCTCCAGTCGGGAGTCCACAGCGGCCACATCCCCTTTGAGGCTGGCCAGGCGACGGTTGGAGTTTTTGAGATGCCAGTAGTCAGCACCGATACCATGTTCCTGTATTGCGCTACCGGACCCCATTGTCAACTGGGGCAGATCATGGTTATCAACCCGTAAGTGCTCACCTCGTCGCCCGTATAGCAGCTATCACTTACCAAGCGACAGAACCGACGATCAGCAGGTCGTCAACTACGCGAAACTAGCCCAAGCTGCGCCCGAGAACATCGACGGCACCGAGGTGGTCGGTGGTACGGTTAGCGAGATACCACTTGAACAGGCCGCTTTCGACCCTCCCCCTCCAGAGCAAGGGGAAGCGCCACCACCACCGGGCGGCGCGCCTCCGGCCGAGGGTGAAACCCCAGCCAAAGGGGAGGCGCCGCCCACAGAACTGCCTCCAGTAAGTCATGCTCCTTTCCGCCCTTTCGCGTCTTCGCTTTCAATAATGGATCATATTCTGATAAAGGGATCTAGGCCGGGGAACCGGCAACTCCTGAGAAACCTCCAGCCAAGAACCCGGGCATAGTCATCGTGCCTCTCCCTTCAAGCACAGGCGCTCCGGCGGCGACAGAGACGACGGCGACCGAGACGGCAGCGACCGGAACGGTGGCGACCGAGACGGCGGCGACCGAGACGGCGGCGACCGAGACGGCGGCGACAGAGACGGCGGCGACAGAGACGGCGGCGGCGGGTGAGCCTGCAATTACGACAGTGTTCGTGACCGTGACGGCTGCCGCCGCAACTGCTACCGCGTAAATCATTATGATGCCTATGATGGACTAAAGAAAGTGAAAAAACAGGAGATAATATAAAGGACTGGTTCCTTTATGGCGCCTGTGAACTATGCATTATGTGAGAAGATCGTGCTGTCTTTGTTGTTCTAACCTGGATTATCTAAATGAGCACACGGCTTTGGTCTGGACCTGGGCACACAGCAACCACGCGAGGCGCTGTTTCTACCGCCAACCTCAGGCTCGTGATGCCTAGTGATGGACGTTGAATAGACGTATCTGAGGCTTCGCCACAAAGGACGGAAGGCAAATGAGCGCAGGAGTTACAGCTCGAGTCTCCGGTGCCTCTGTAGCCCCTCTGAGGGACCCTTCTTTATGATCAAGTTGTATTGCATAAGCAGATAGCTCGAAAGAACTCTGCTGGCCATTCTATGAGCGAGTAGACCGTGTTCTCATTTACATATCGTACCATTTAATAATACAGATACTGAGTAAGAGGCGAAATATTAACATCCTTGTCAGGTACCGGCCAGCTTAGATATAACGCTAGCACTATATTAAGCTTGGCTTCTAATTCATGTAAGCGTTTGCATAATTAAAATCGAATGCTTATTATATGGTTAAATAGAAGGTAACTTAAGCAATATAAATTATGAGCGAAGTATTACGAATATAGAATTAATTAATGAAAATATCTACCCAGGATGTTAAACTTACCTTTGATGCAATAAGGCTAAATAGGAACTTAATAAAGAATTCTCTAAAGCCAGGTACTTTTGTTAATCGGGGGGTTTTTCTATAAGCTAAAGCCCCTCTGACAAACAGTGCCGTCATCGGACACAATCCCTCCCCCCCACACCTCAGAATTTGAGTCTTGGCGGACAGCTTCAACAAATTAACGACAGCAAACCCCTCCAAAACAAGTTGCATCTACCACGCGGTCTTTGAAGATCGTGTAATAGTTTACATAGTAATTCGCATCCTCTCGTCATTGATCCCCGACGAGCAGTATTGGAAATTACCACAAATCTGCGAAATATACTTACAATGGCGTCCCACAAGTAAGACACAACTTGCCCCGCATCGAGGACATACTCATACTCACGATGTATACATCTGTAGGGTGTTGATGCTCGGCGCTGGTTTCGTCACGAAACCGACCCTCGATATCCTCTCCGAGTCAGGCATCTCCGTGACTGTCGGTATGGTCCTCCCTCGGCCGAAACAGCGCTTCGCGATTAGCCCACTGACGCTTCTGCAGCTTGCAGAACTCTCGAATCAGCCAAATCTCTCTCGGCCGGTATCAAGAATGCTACCCCCATCTCGCTCGATGTTACCAACGACCAGGCCTTGGATGCCGAGCTCGCGAAGCACGACCTTGTCATCAGCTTGATCCCCTACACCTTCCACGCCACCGTCATTAAATCTGCCATCCGACAAAAGAAGCATGTCGTCACCACAAGCTACGTTTCGCCGGCTATGTTGGAGCTCGACCAGCAGTGCAAGGATGCCGGAATCACTGTCATGAATGAGATCGGTTTAGGTAGGTTCCTTTCTCGAAGCTTGTTTCTCATGTTCCATTGCCAACTAATTGACTTTCCTACAGATCCTGGAATTGATCATCTGTGTAAGAATCCACGCATGACATGACCCGAGCATACAATACTGATTCTTTCAGACGCTGTCAAAACCATTGAAGAAGTCCACAGAGAAGGAGGAAAGATCACGTCGTTCGTATCATTCTGTGGTGGCTTACCAGCACCAGAGAACTCTGGGAACCCCTTGGGATACAAATTCTCTTGGTAGGGACCCCTAACAGTCATTTATACGAACAGCATTCGGCACCATTTTGTTGTATTAATTGCAATCCCTATCCCGCTTTCACACACAGTTTCACACAGGACCCGGTCGCGGGTGCCTTGACAGTCTTTGAAATCATGATGCTAACACAGCAGGTTCAAGGTCACCCCGCGGTGTTGTACTTGCATTAAGAAATCCTGCCAGCTTTTATCAAGACGGCAAGGTTGTCAACGTGGCAGGTCCAGGTAAGAAACTCTTGTACCGGACAATTCACATCTGGAAGCAATGGCCCGATGCTCTCGGGAGAGGCAAACGCTAACATGGAACAATCAAAGATCTAATGGCTACCGCTAAGCCATACCACATATACCCAGGTAAGCAACTCCATGCCCCAATGTGTCCGAAAATGTGGTCTCGCACCGGGGACCGCGGTTCAATACATGGACCTTTTTTTGATCCGTAATACTGACATGCGATGGTTGGAGGATTTAATCTTGTTGGATATCCAAACCGAGATTCTACCGGATACATGGAGCGCTACAACATCCCCGAGGCGCAGACTATCATCAGGTACACTTACCAGATTAAATGCTTGGTCGCTGTATAGGTAACTGACATGTATCCAGGGGTACTCTAAGATACGCCGGCTTCCCAGAATTTGTCAAGGTTCTTGTCGATATAGGCTTCCTCGAAGACGAGGAGCAGAGCTACTGCAAGGAACCAATCCCTTGGAAGGAGGCCACGCAGAAGATCCTTGCTGCTCCGTCATCAGATGAGAAGGATCTCATCGGGGCTGTCTCCGCCAAAACCACTTTCAAGGACAACGAGCAACGAGGGCATATCTTGGCCGGTCTGAGATGGCTTGGTCTCTTTTCGTCAGAGAAAGTAAGCATTCATGTGTTGCGCTCCTGTTCGCTCGAGGTGCTGGCTGCGGCGGCCGGGTACAAGTGTGCATTTGGCGCGGCATTCTATCATCAGATTTCGCTAACACCGCGGGCCTGAAGATCATCCCAAGAGGGAACCCACTGGATACCCTTTGCGCCACTCTCGAAAAGAAGATGCAATTTGGCGAGGGAGAACGAGATCTCGTGATGTAAGTGGACAATCTCCAACACTGAGATGACTGGAGTGCCAAGTCACTGTCCTGGGTGTAACACTCCAGAATACGTAAACGTACCATCTCTGGGAAATAATGCTAACTCTGCGCAGTCTGCAGCATAAGTTCGAGGTTGAGCTGAAGGATGGTAGCAAGCAGACCAGGACTTCAACTCTTTGCGAGTACGGCAGCACCGAACCAGGTGGTTACTCAGCGATGGCTAGGCTTGGTGAGTATTCGCGCTCGAATGCATAATTACAAATTGACTAATTGGACTTAGTTGGCATTCCATGCGCGGTTGCTGTCAAGCAAGTTCTGGATGGAACCCTCGCAGAGAAAGGTGTTCTCGCTCCGATGAGCAGCAAGATTAACGATCCCCTGATAAAGGAGCTCAAGGTGAGTGAAGAAACGCAGGTACGGGTTCAACATGCTAATTTGTATTACGTTTAGAAATACGGCATTGCATGCAAGGAGGAGATCGTCGCATAGAGCAGGAGGAAACAGGTGATCATCAAGTAGAGCAGTAGAAACAGAATCTAAAAGTTGGGGTAAATCACGGGCTACCTTCACCATCATATCAGCTTCGGCAGCGCAGAATTCTGTTATTCATCATATACCAATGCCATTGCTACGCGCCAAAGTGGTTCCTGTGTGCTAGGAGCTACGCATCAGGGTATACTAGATCACATCGCCCTCCTCTGTTACATTATACCATAGCTAACACACGTCTGCCCAGTCCATGAACCGAGGTCCTCAATAGGCTGGAGTCATATCGTACACCCTCGCTTGTATCAAGACTCTGTGCTGGGCTGTTGGACACTATGGTCGTGACTCGCTCTCGAAGACGTATATTGGCAGCAGCCACTGAGAATCCCAAAGTATTACAAGAACTTGTGGACGATCCAGCTTATGGTCCGGCACGTCAACTAGAGAACGTCTAGAATAGAGCAAGAAACGATGATCTTGTTCAAAGAACAGCACGGCCGGCGCAGACTGAGGCGGAGAGCTCATTGTTCCTTCTGGCCCCTGGAGTTCTTCATCGTATCAAGAAAAATCTCTGGGGTTGCCTTGCAGGAGTTAGAATTCAGGGATAATTTCTCTTGGTGCTCGTGTCGATCAAGCTGCACCACGGAAGAACTGTTGTCTACGTCAGGTAGATGGGAGCGCGCCCGAGTCGGGGAACCCTGGCTTTCCGGACACGTCACCGTGAGATCAGTCTATGGGACCAATGGTTCAAGGAAGTGTCCTGGAAACAAAACGGCTGGGGAAATTTCTGAGATGGCCACCGAAGCCGGAGTCACCTCAAAGTCTGTCATTGTTGTTTGGCATACGGCTACCATAGACCTCGACCTCCTCCGAGAGCTTCTGGAGTCAGCAGTTCGAATTCGCAATGTTGCATGACCCTTCCGAACAGGGTTATCCCGAAAAGTACATCATCTTACATATCCTAAGTGATTAGCTGGGGCGTTTGTGGCCTGGAATAGCGATTGAGAAGACAAGAAAACTGGCAGATGGGTCGACAGCTGGGGCCTGCCTGAGATATTTAGTCGGACATGGGCATGTTGCCAAGCCGGCAGATAAATAAATGGGGTTCATACCTCCCACAATCCTCCCCCATAAGCTAGCTAATGCAGGCCGGCTCTTATTTAGACTAAGATTTCAATAGGGTCCCCTACACCCGACTCTAATGTGTCAATCTACTTATGTAAGGTTCGAGCCTGGTACGACATAACGCCCATATGTAATACAAGGGATATCCTTTTCAACTATGCATATCTTTACTTATTCCTTGACGGAATAGGCATGATCGTGAGGGGAGAGCGACCATATCAACCCCAACCCCCTCCCCCCCCGGACTCTTGTCACCGATTGTTGAACCGCGCCATCGGAGGTACTACTTCGTAAAGTTGTGCTTATTAGTGATAGCAAGCAGCGTAGAATGATCTCTCGCAATCTTGCTTACCGCCTCTCGCCACAGCAGTAGTCTAATGGCACAAGCCAACCACATGCTTTATCGCTTCGCTTGGGTTGAAATCATCTGCAACTAGCATGAGGAAGAAGTCTCCAACACGTGGGACTTGAGTCCCAAACCAACTTCGCGCGCTTCTCATTGTTATTAGGCCCCCCGCCCACGGCGCCTAAAACTACCAGTAATGCGGTGTGATCTTCACGCTGATTGGGCCCAAATCTGTGCCTGCAACCTTGCAAGCAACTGTCCTATTTTCGGAAAACCAATCACCACGCTGATGCGGATTTCGCAAGGATATGCCCCTCCATTCCCGCGGCTTCCAGTGTCGAAGCATTACTACTGCTACCTATTTGCTCATGGCTTTGCCTAGTAGCTGATTTATTGCCTTACCCCGGCGAAATACCCAGTCTATACTGGCCCTCCAGTGGACGGTCGGGATGGTTCGCCCCACTCAGCCAACGTTCGCAGCGCTTAGGGATGTGTCTTATTCCACGAGGTCCGAGGATTAAGAACCGCCACGACCGAGATGGTCCATTCAGCGCGCGTGCCGTCCGAGCCCTACTTTGGGGTAGTAGTATTGGGCATGCTTCTGGTGTACATACAGGCTGGTATATACATCTGCATGGCTCTCCCTTTCGACTGTTCTACCCCGGACGAGAAATGTTGGTTCTATTCTTCGAAACTCGACTCTCGGGTGTTGATGGTCCCAGAGGCGCCGGTATAACCCTTAACTCTATGATGAAAGTGTAGTTGACCTACATTCTCCTGACCAGCTGCTTCGCACATCCCGGACCGGAAGCGAAAGGAAGAAATGTCCCGGTAGCAGGTTCATCTGCCCTTTGAGACGGACATCTGACCAGCTTGTACTTCGTCGCCTCGATTCCAGGTGTAATTGACGACGCAGCACAAACACCGGCTCCAACTATTTAGTACAGGCAGATCCACGTATATCACATTACAATGTCGCCCAACGCTCCCTCCGGGGGTCTTTCATTGTTCCCAAACACAAGTGGGACGAAACCACCATCCCGGAAGACGACCCCGAAGCCTCGTACCTCTCATGACAAAAGCTCTTCTGTCGAGATGTCACCGCCGAGGAATGGTCGCCGCACACCTGAGAATCTCTCCGAATTCGTTATTGACGGTTCACCACATATGGGTAGCAGTTCACAGATGCAACCACAGCCGAATTATGAAAGTCAAGCACGGCCTTCGGTAGCGAGAGCCATACCGGTATCAGAGATACCGCCGCGGACTGACACTGCACTGTCGGGGGCCAGCACACTCGTTCGGAGCAGTAGTAATCGATCACGGAGCTCGATTGCCAAGAGGCCTTTCGAAGAGGCTCCATCGTCTCAGCCTGCTGAAGAGGCGGGTATCCGCTCGATGTTTCCACAATACGATCACAGCCGACCTTTCGACCAGCAAGATTATTATCCGACTCAGACGAGTCCGAGGCATATCCCGCGGACGGTGATCAGCAGGCAATCCCACACCCCTCAAGAGATAGAAACCCAGAGTCCACCGATGAGGAGTCCACTGAGGAGCCCGCTTAGCGCGGGCTCGGCCCAACGGTGGCCGAGGCGGAACCAGGACCCTCCCGTCATCCCGCCGGTGAGCAGGACGGAGGAACTCCGCGATTACTGGAAAGCGGCGAACGGATGGAAGGCATCCTCGGCGGAGGGTCGGACTTACTGCATGAAACTGACGCCGGAGAAGGACACGCCGATATATCACATCTCGTCCGCAACCCAGCCCTTTTACCATCTCCGAATAGACCCCACTTCGGCGTCCGCATACGTAACGCTCAGCCGGCACGATCCCAGCAAGCCGTGCAAGGAGAAGGACCCACAAGTAGCCGCCAAGGGACCCAGCGGCATCTTAGGCGCGCTGCGGGAGCCCGAGGGCAACAAGACGTGGCAGGAAGTCATCAGCACGACGCTCGAGGAGCCGTCGCGGCGGCTGCCGCCGAACGACGGGCTCGTGGCGCTGCTGTACCCGACGGCGGCGGCCAAGATAGCGCTGGACCGCCCCCGCGACGCGCAGGCGGTGGCCACGGCGGAGCGCGAGTGCGCGCGGCTCGTGTGGGACGGGGACAGCGCCAACTACTTCCTGGCGCACCCGGCGCTGGCGACGCCCTTCTGCGTCACGGTGGAGCGCAACGCGGCGTGGAGCCGCACCGAGTACGCGCTCGAGCACATCGAGTCGCCGCGGCACCTGGCGCGGCTCACGCGCGAGAGCCGGGGCGCCGGCGACGGCTTCCTCGAGCTCGACACCCTCGTCGCCGGCCGCGTCGACGCCCACTACGTGCTCGACGTCGCCGTCTGCGCCCTGCTGCTCGTCGCCCACCTCGACGAGCGCAACGCCCCCGTCGAGCAGTTCGAGCCCCCGCCCCTGAGCGAGCTGCTGCCCCCGCTGCCCGCGCACCTCCGCGAGGACGGCGGCGGCGGCGAGCGCCGCAGCACGAGCAGCCGGCTCAGCGGGATGCTCCACATCCACGGCGGCAAGAACAAGGACGACGGCGGCGGCGGCGGCGGCAAGAAGGGCGACGGCAAGAAGAAGAGCGGCGGCAAGCGGAGGTGGGGGCTCGGGAAGCCGGCCGAGGAGTTCGAGCTGGACCTCGAGAGCCAGAGCCAGAGCAGCGGCAGCAACACGGGGCCGCCCAAGTTCTACGGCGGCGGGAGGGATAAGAAGGACAACAAGCTCCCCGGCACCACGAGGACGGCCATCAAGCTGCTGTCCATCTCGTTCAAGTGCGTCATCTGGGCGCTGACGCTGGTGTTCAAGGCCCTCTGCGCCGTCGTCGTGGGCCTGAGCAAGTGTCTGACGAGCGAGAAGCTGTAAGAAGTAGATACTCGCTTGCCGAGGTGCCTACTCAGCTTATGGATCGATGAGGACGTACGGACGGAGTAACGGTTAATTGCGCATGGGATAAGGGAACGGGAAACGTTTGGGAAATGTTGTGAACGTGTTGATACCAAACCATGTATTTTGTTTCATGACGGCATGTCTAGATGCGACAGATTAGTTTTACTCTCGTAAGAGCAAGCAGGATCTAATGAATCGCGCACACGGTCTCGTCGTTCGAGACCAGCGCACAGCGCAACACGGAGACGTACGCAAATGGCCACATGCGTGATTCAATCTCTCTATTTTTAGGGGGTATCGCAGAAGAGCTCCTAATAGTGATCGCCCGGGCACCAGAACGCTGCCCGTCATTTTGTGCTAGGTAACTTAAAAAAGGCGGCAAAAGCAATGGCATGTCGATGGCGATGACTCTCCGGGAGAATAACCTATTTCTCCATTTCGTAATTTCATTTACCGTTTCCGCTCCCGCACCTTGATCTTCTTGCCCGACTTCCTGACGCCGCCCACCGTGGCCGTTTTGGCCATGCTCGCGCGCTGCACCTCGAGCTGGTTCTCGGCCCGCGCGAGCGCGCCCAGCTTCTTCTGCGCGTTCTGCAGCCGCCGCCGCAGCTTCTCCAACAGCCTCTGTCGCTGCTCGGCGCGGAGCTTCTCGGGGTTCTTCTCCTCTTTCTTCTTGTCTCCTTTGAGGTCGCCATCATCCTCTTCCTCCCTCGTCGCCGCCTCGAGCTCCTCCATCATCTCCTCGCGCTCGTCCGCGTCCTCCGCGAACACGATCTTCTTCGGCTTTTTTGTCTCCGTCGTCATCTTCTTCATCTTCTTGCTCGGCGGCGGTCCGTCCTCGTCTTCATCGCCATCGAGCCCGTCCAACATCATGTCGTCGTCATCTTCGTCTTCCCACTCGGCATCAGCCGTCGGATCCAGGCTCCCGCCGAGCAACACGACGCGCTCCTCCAGCGCCTTGACCTCTTTCAGCGCTAGCGTCCGCTGTGTCCGCAGGTACCCCATGTCCTGGGTCTTGAGCAGGCGCACCGTCTCGACGTCCATCGGCCGGTTCCCGCGGTCGCCGTCGACTGTGCCCGTCCATCGCTTGCCCTTGGAGACCACGGTGCTCGGCCCCGCGCGCGACAACACTACACACGCGGCAGACATGCGGTTAGCGGGTTGTCATGCTACGATACGCTACCTCTTCCTCTCATCACGTAGACGGGGTAAAAGAGGGCCGGGTGGTGCGAAAGGCATATGTATCGGAGGAGGGGTGCAACGTACTCCCGAAGTAGAACTCATCCTCGTTCCGGTCGGCCGCCTTCCGCTTCAGCGCCTTCAGCTGCGCCTTCTTCTTGTTGTGGTCCTTGGCGCGGAGTGCGTAGTCCTGTGCTCGCGTCGCAACGGGTGCGGTCGATCAGCCCGTCGAGGTCCCCAGATTCTCCCTGCAGGGCTTCCTAAAAGGGACGTGGGTGTGAGGGAGCAGCACAGAATGCCGCTTAAGAACGTACCTTGTGCTTCTCCAGGAGGCCTAGGCGGGACCTCTCTGTCGGCTGCGCGCGCTCGCGGTGGTTGCGCCGCTGGAAGGTGTTGCGCACCGAAGACATATTTTGCGGTTACGACAGCGGCTTGGGGAGTTGTAGGTGCAGTAGTTATTATATGATCGGTGCTGTCGCTGCGAGTTTGATAGAGCAGGCCCCTTCTCGCACTCCTAAGGGTCGAGGAAATTTTAGTGGGACCACCAGGGGAGAAGTTCCAGCCACACAACTGGGAGGGTTGGTTGGCAGGGGCGGGTAAGTTCCTGTGGCGGTAAATGTGGCTTTAGTCCCACTAAATTCACTGGGCTTCGATCACAGCCATCAGCAATGCGTTCCTTCGTTATCACTCTGAAGAATGATGCTGAGTTAATAAATCTAATAGTGTTCGTGGGTTAAAACGGTTCTAGGAGATATCTATATGAACGGTTTTCAAACTATTCCGAAACGGACTGTCTGCCCCTTTTATCTTGGCTCAAAACTCGACCTGGACTCGCTGTTACACACACATAAGTTGGAAACGCAGGGTTGGCCACGAGATTCCCTAATCACCGCTGGACTGCGATGATCCTACTAATTCGGTCTTTACGCGGCCGGCGAAAGTCGGGCCGGGAATTGCTGAATAAGTACTTAACTAGCCAACGACCGAAGAGAACGGTACAACATCGTCATCTCTCGGCGCTGCGAGGAGCTGGACGTTGTCCCGGAGTGGGTGTGAAAAAGTAGTAGCTGGGAGAGGGAATATGCGCCATCGTATGTGTTTACCTAGGCTATATATTACTCCTTACTCGGAGGTGAGTGATACAATTAGCTACCAAGCCGGCTCAACATCTGAGGTCACCAGCTTGGTGTTGTAGAATATTAGTTTGGACGGAGCCTAGGCGGAAACAAGAGAGACGGGAAACGAAATGCTGAAAAAAAAAAAAAAAAAAAAAAAAAAAAAAAAAAAAAAAAAAAACAAAAAAAAAAAAAAAAAAAAAAAAAAAAAAAAGAAAGAAAGAAAGAAAGAAAGAAAGAAAGAAAGAAAGAGGAGAAGAAGGAAAACGATGAAGGCGGAGAGATGAAGAAAATAATGAACAGGTAGGGTTCGAACTGTTGATCCTGGGCACGGTAGCGAAGTCTTTATTCTGCCTGCCACGGGTTCTATATGAGACTTACACCAGTGAGTTGAAAACGCGCATCCGAGACCTTCCAAGCCCTCATAAGGTACCACTCGGCCAAGCGGACTTACGGCTCAGGCCAGCGGAAATCCATCTCACTGTAGTCCATACACAGAGTGCTGCCATGCCACAGCCCCACCATATGCCGCTCACGCACACATGGTTCAATCCAGTCGCAAGGTCCATCGCCTAGCTGGATGTCAGGACTCGTGGTGCATCCAGTCTCCAGGCTCGCCGGCGCCAAAGTCGTGGTCGCATGGACCACGATCACTCTCGGCGTGCCACTGCAATTATCGCGCGTAGTCCACCACTAGTCAGCTCAAAGACGAGCCAAGGTCACAAGAGCCGAGCCCACCCGGTATCGATGAGGGACCGTTTGCCTCGACCGTCATCCGGGTAGAGGTGGGGGAACACGTCCTGCGGAGTTCTCGGCGGAGCTCGACGGCGACACCATCGTCGTCCCTATAGATAGCCGCGCGGGAGACGGGAAGCCAAGAACGGCGGGGCCATCGAGCCCGAGTACGCGCGCGTATACGTGATCTTCCCGGCAGGGTGCCGCTGGGACGCCCACAACGGGGCCATGGCTATCTCGCAGAAGAGTATGCTGGGAAGCTGCGGGGGAAGAGCCGTCCTTTGTTCCAACCATCACCACCATTCAACCCGTGGTGGTGGTGCTTCCAGCTTCCCTCTGCATGTCCGAGGCTATTATCGTGGCCGCGGACGTAAACCAGGCCGTATCCGTTCCCAGGTGCGAAAATGGTTTACTGACAGGACTTGCAGGTCGTGCCCAAACTCCTAGAATAGGCAAAGAATGGAATTGCTGCAATTCAATGGCGCAATCGTAAGAAAGGTGCTTGTCGTTGGGCCCACTCAAAAAAGGAGCCGCGGGGTCTACTAAACTACCTAGGTGGGGAGAGATACAGTATGTCGCTGTGTTAGGTAGTTGGTGATGGAGAAGGGCTCGGGCCTGACCTAAATGAGCACACAGCTAGCGCGAGATTCAAGCAAAATGTTTTGATGCTTGTTTGACCCGTTCTTTGAAAGGGTTAAAATGTACTGCTCAACCGTGGCGAACGCTGTTGTAGGCTGTATTGTAGGTTCTTGTCCAGCCTATCGCAAGCAGCTGGATGATATTCTACTTGTCCCCCTTTGACACTACTGATGCCCGCTGGTAAAGCTTGTTTTGGTACATACATTGCGGCCCACCTGGTAGCCTCCCTGATAGTAGATCCATTAGCACCCCTCCCAATCGGGTATACTACAACTATAGCATAGCCGAGTCATTGATGGGCGGCACTAGGTAGATGCATATATGGAGCTAAAACATATTGATTAATCAACTGATTCGTCAGCGGGTTTTGGTGCCATCGTATAGTGGTTAGTACATCACGTTGTGGAAAACCTTCTGTTAAGAAGAGTCTAACTTCCCCGTGAAAACATGAGTTCGATTCTCATTGGCGCCATGGTTTTAGTACACTTTTACCATCAATTTTTTTCTTCGCTTTTTGATAGCAGAAGAAGAAGTATGGTGATTGATGTATTAACAAATACCATGATATGTACCTAGCTAGGTATGCAGTGATGCCACGGATGGCAAGGTGTCTAGGGTAGTTGGTGAGCCAAGTTACCCTCTAGTTACCGTGTAATAAAGCTACGTGCGCATTAATTTATTGGCCTACCCACTTTCGCATACACATCCACACACAGCCCCTACCTACCATAGTAGCTGTGTAGGTAAAGTAAGCAAGCCACCCGTTCGTTGTTCTTTCCTTCCCTTGCCTCCGTGTCGGGAGACCCTGATTGCTTCATTAGTTGCAAATCGCTAGACGGTCGTAAGTATGGCGGCCGGAAACGTTGGCATCGGCAACTAGATAGACTCCTGTCCAGGCCATTCTGGGCCTTCCAGAAACATTGAACATCCCAGCCGTCTTCTTGTTGCAAAGCAGCACGCTAACTACCACCACAGCTTGCCTGCTGGGAAGCCGTGGGCTATATTGTAATGCCGAGGGCTACTCGGGAGCGCCTACCGACGGAGGTCTGACGAACAGCGCGGATGCTTCGAAACGATTTCTCAACTGTCAAAAGCGGAATTGTGACAGGTGTTCCAGAGGTTTGTATGGCAACACGCTTTAGGATACGGCTTGACGAACAGAAGGATGACTTCGACCTGCACTCCTCTCTTAGATTGCTACAGCTAGTCAAACGCGAGGCGAGGCAAGCAGGGGGTGGCTGTAACTCGCGTGTGTCGATAGGAATTAGAATGCTAGAATGGGGCAGAGCCTGACTCGATCGGACCAATCTCTGTTCACTCAACATTCCGCTTGAACCCATCTCTCAATGGAAGTCAATGCGATAACCACCAAAACCTTCGCTCAAGCTGCATATGGAACTAGGGACAACAAAATGTGATTGTCTATGCGAGCGGATGGTGTCCATCGGTAAGATTCCTGGTATGGAAGTCTCGCTAGCCGAAAATGAAAGACGGTAACTCCCCCCCTTCAGAGGTGACGCAAAGACCGAACAGACACGATTCATATGAAAGACTACCTATAACCCCTATCGCCAACTCCTTGCTTTACCATGCAGGACACAGGGTGATGCGACGGGGCAACTGAAATACGCCCCTTGACTCCATAACCGCCCGACGACCGGCATGATATCCCCCAACAGCTCACACAACGTCCATTAAGGAGGGCAAGACAAGCCGGGCAGACACAGCAATCCATGCTAGAGACTTGTGTTGAACGTTGTGATTCCGATGCCATCACAGAATGAGGCCGGCATTATTTACTTGCCGGTAAAACTGCAGCTCTTCTGGGTCACCTGATTGACACGCCGTTAGTCCCGAAGGCCTCATGTGTGTGTGAGATGCGACTTACTCGGCTCCACCGGCGCCAGAAGGAACGGGTCGCAGTAGACGGAGTGCATCTCAGTAAACCGGTCTCCCGTCAGTACCTGAAACGATGCGCGAAGGTAATACCAAGCCCCCACGGGCGCATCGAGCTTCACGCGCGGGAATATGTAGCAACCGATGCCGGCGTCTTGCAGTACCCTTTCCGACGCGCACCCTTCGCTCACCCCACCAACGGGATTTCCAGCGGAGTCATGGAGAGATAACTCGACAAGACAGTCGCTGACGCGCCTCGCAGGTGTTAATCCGACGATGATGGCGTACGGGGGGTTCTGGTTCGGGATCATTCTCGTGGGCGGCTGCACCTTGAACTCGAGGACAGCCTCCGCGCTCGACGATGACGCGCTCGAAGGTGACGAGGCAGCGAGCCCAGAGGATTCGCCGTTCCGGCGCGAGCTCTGGCCGCTGTTCCCGGAAGATCTGGAAGGCATTGCGTGATATGCGAACTGGTCAAGATAGAGTGGGTAGTTGTTTGCTTGCCGAGAATACGAGATAAGAGGCTTCCTTTACGGAGGTGGAAGACTGGAGGTGGGCATGATGTGGGGGGCTATTGCCGGGGCTTTTATAGACTTCGAGGAACGGAGATGGAGGCAGGCACGACCACCATGCTCGAAGGCTCACGGGTCGCTAGAGCCTGACGCGAGGAATCAAACCCTACCACGGATGCCGTGAGTCGTCCTATAGGATGAGCCTCGAGCGTCATGTTGGTCCTGCTCCGGATTGCTGGTTCAATACGTTTGGTAAATGCAACCTATAAATCGTAGCTCCGCTGATTCACATGGCTGGATTGAGGGTTCTATCTTCCGTTGGACTTGCGCGGTGGTATAGCGTTATAGTTGCGAATCATCCTCTTCTCCTTTGTTCTCAGGGACGAGTTACACCAACCTAGTCCTCCGGTCTTCCAGGTACCCTCCTGACTGGAATCTGGAGCTTTCCTCTGTTGATCCAGCAAACCGACAGTCGAAACTTCTTTACTGGTCCAAACCGTAGAGAACAGGTTCTTTTCTGCCGCCAATATCCGTAGAGCCTGGAGATTGTTGGTATCTTTGATAAGACCTATGTCAGGCTAACATCGTCCTCTGATGGCACCTGAATCGTCTCCACCAACACCACCTAGCTATCGTTCCCTCCCCTGGAGATACTCCTACCAACATGCCACTTCCTCTATCCTAGAATGGCACCATGAACAGTATCTTGGACTCCTAAAATGACCCCTGCCACACCCCCATCCACGTCATCGCTGTGCTGGCTTCTCTTGAAGAGGATCACATGGAGAACTTGCCGGCTAGAGCCTAGGAGAAACAGGCACAGACACACGCCACTACGGCGTCGTTACACAGTTTATAAATGCAGTGAAAGCAACATCCCTATCCTCTATTCCCTCAGCCGATTAATGGCATGAACACACAAAGGGCTCTGGAACCCGGGAAGGAGTTATGAGTTAGGGTATGTAGCGTATCGAATTACATCCACCAAGCTACAACAATGACAGTTATAACCAACAATGGCCACGACGTAACCGACCTGTACTACCACACTGTAAAATAAGAAAAGTTTCTGTAGAGAATGAGCTTCATGTTGTGGTATCTATTTGCCTCCTATCCCTCCAAGGAACTGTACTGTTTCTCCAATCTCGCTGACAAAAAGGAAAGCCATGATTCGTCATCTAAGAGGGGTTTACGTTCCAATTTCCGAACGCCAGTTCCCAATAACGCCACAGCTTATCAAATTCCACCACCCAGGAGCCATTTATTTCAAACCATACGCAGAATCACCCCTCGATCATCCGGCTCTCGCCCCTCGCGCGCACGAGGGCCTGCTGGAGGCGCTCGTTCTCCTCGGCGCGGATGCGGCTGCGAGCGGCCTCGAGCCTCTCGACGCCGGCGTTGATGGTCTCGATGTGGACGACGAGGGGGATGCCGCCGCCCTTACCCCCCCTACCATTACCGCTACCGACGCCGACGAGCTGGGGGGTGGCGACGCGGTCGCGCAGATCGCTGAGCTTGGACTGGATGTCGCCGAGGTCGTGGACGAGCTGGACGAGCTGGGCGACGGCGGCGCCGCGCTGGAGCTCGATCTGGCGCAGCAGCTGCAGCTGGGCGCCGAGGTTGTGCAGCCGGCGGTTGTTACCCCCGACGAGCGTCCAGAGGGTCCAGAGCACCTCGGCGCGCTCGGCGCTCGCCTCGTTGCGGCCCCGCTGCACGTGCTCGTGGATGAGCTGCAGGTGGCCCTCGGCCTGCCGTAGCTGCCGAAGCGCCGCCTGCGCCTCGAGGATGAGGCTAGCGATCTTGTCCGACACGAGCGCCGTGTGCTCCACGTACTTGTCGAGCAGGAACTGCTCGTCGAAGACGACGGGCTGGAACGGCGCCCAGAGCCACCCGCTCCAGCGCGTGAGCAGGTTATCGTTGGCCTCGCGGCTCGCGGCGACCGAGTCGATGAAGCGCGACGTCCACCGGTTGATGCTGATGACGCTGTCGACGGCGCTGCCCACGTGCGTGTTGAAGATTTGCAGGTCGTCGGCGGTCTGGCGGATGGTCTCGATGTACTGGTCGAACTCGCCGACGAGCTCGATTCGGTTCGGCAACTCGCTGAACTTGACCATGGTGCGAAGATCCCGGACCGAAGCCTCCGACCGCTTCATCTCCATCGGTAGCGACACTCCCGCCGCCGAGTCCTCTAGCACCTTCTCGAAGTCCGACTGGGCGGCCATCAATCCATCGAACTCGACCTGCGTACCTTCGTCCGGGCCGGGCGGAAACTTTGGACAAAACGGCAGGTCTACGAACGAGGCGCCGGGTATCCTGCATAACGGCGACAGCGTGGTCGATATGGATTCGGTGATCAAATTCTTGAACACCATACCAGTGCCGACGGTGATGTATACGGCTAAAAGAAGAGCCAACGGCCACTTGGCATATCGCAGTGCCATTCCGAGGATTGATATGCACCATGCCGCTATATCGAAAAGGACCTCCGGGGCGGCAGATGTGAACCTCTCGGATGGTGTCGGTCGCTGTCCCTGCCCTGGCACGTCTGGCTCATAGCCTTCTGGGCGTTGGCGAGCTGCAGCGGACCGCATTTGGGGGTTTAGATTTGCAGTTTGCCCGTTATAGATCCTTCTCCGAACTGGTTGCTGTGGTCCCTCCGTTGGCGGCCGGATAGTCCAGGAGGAATGAGCACTGCTGTGAGACGGGCTTTCAGCGTCAAGCGTCGGGTAACGAAGTTCCTGCACAGGCGTTTTCTCTTTGTCCGCGGACGCATGCCTTGCGGAGGCGAGCGACGGCTGAAACGGCACGCGCGTTATTAGGCGCTCATCGTCAGCCCTGTAGGCGATGCTGCTGATGCTGTCCTGAGATGCATCGCTTAGGCCTTGTGAGGATGAAGATATTTGCGACGGCCCGCTTGACATGATAGGGTCATCCTCGTAAGGGTCTTGGACTATCGAGGTATCAAAGCTATCATTCTCTCCCCCTTCGACCATGCGCCAGGAACTCTCCACGGGGAGAGCCGCCTGTCTCTTAGGCCGCATGCTTAAAAACTCGGTGCTTTGTAGACGCTGCCTAGATTCTCATGATTTATTATAGGAGTTGTCTTCGTCTGGAGCGATGTATCAAGTTGCCAGTTGACGGGTAGATACAAGTTATGCCCGAGGACAGTTCAACTCTGGCTCGGGACCTGAATCACTGCCGGACTTAAATGATATAGCGACCAAGATATAGTTTTAGGCGTCGTTAGCGTGTCTCTCGCGATATGGTGGCGAAACGCGTATATGAAGACGAGGCAGACGCGATGGTTTAATAACCTGGCTAGTTAGTGGTTGGGTTGTCGCGGTTGAAGCCTCATATACAGGGATGGGTAAGTCCAAGACAGGCATCTAAGGGACTGATGACTCAGATATATGGAATACTATGGGTTGGCTATATGAACTGGCTAATTAGATGAAGAGTAAAAAGTTCACACAAAGTTAGGCAGACTCTGGTAGCCTCAAGATTGCATGACAAACTACTTTCGTAGAGGCACAGAGATACATTCGCGTCGGGTCTGGGAATGACGTGGAACAACTGGTGACGGAGATGGACTCGCTAGTCACATGAGGAACCCTCGAGCTAAAGCATCTCGCAGTGATTGGCCCAGCAAGCGCTTATCTGTTTGTATCTATGCAACGTATTTGCATGGCATCTGATATGTAATTACCGAATATGACCCCGCACTAGTCCGCATTGGGCAATCACTTTAAACAGCTCCGTATCTTATCTCGGGTTCCTGAGTGAAGTAACCCTAGCCGCTTCCGAATTTATTTTGCTGAAGCCCTTACTGGACTCTCCCAATTCCAATAGAAGAGTCTGCCTGGCGGTGATCGATGGGCGGCATGCTCTTTACCAGAGCGGCGGGGTCGAGGGTACAGCCTTGGATACTGAGCCAATTAACCCGAATCCAGAACACCCCTAGACACCGCGCAGCCCCGAGGTGCTTCCAAAGAAGCTGTTCCTCCCACGCAACGAATCAGATCCCGAAACCGCCAGCTGATCATCGACAGCTAGGCGTCCAACAAGAACTATTTACGACCTCCATCTACAGTCCAGGGTCCCCGATCCTGCTACCGAATGGTGCTCGAATATTCAACCGCCTAGTCGAGTTTCTGCGAAAGCAATATGTGCGATATGGATTCGACGAGGTCATTACGCCGACCATATACAAAAAGGCCTTGTGGGCGAAGTCGGGACACCTAGAGAATTACAGCGATGACATGTTCACCGTTACCAGCACGTCGCCCTCACGAAGCGATAGCACGGAAGCCGGCGAGGACGAATACGGCCTGAAGCCCATGAACTGCCCCGGTCACTGCCTAATCTTTGCGTCGCAACGACGGAGCTATCGCGATCTACCGATTCGATATGCCGACTTTTCTCCTTTACATCGGAACGAGGTATCGGGAGCGCTGAGTGGTTTAACAAGAGTGCGACGGTTTCATCAGGATGACGGGCACATCTTCTGCCGGCCAGCGCAAATAGAGGATGAAATTAAGAAGACGCTCGACTTCGTTCGAAATGTTTACTCGACGTTCAAGCTGGGCCCGTTCCGATTAACGCTGTCAACTCGACCGGCAGATCACTACATGGGGACGGCTGAAGACTGGGAGAGCGCTGAAAATGCGCTCAAGAGGGCTCTAGATGCGTCGGGACAGGAATGGGCCGTGAACGAGGGCGACGGCGCATTCTACGGACCGAAGATCGACATCATCTTGAAGGATTCCGACGGGAAAGAGCATCAGACTGCAACAATCCAGCTGGATTTCCAGTTGCCCAAGCGCTTCGAGCTAGAATATCAGGCACCGGCGCCTGAGTTTGAGCGACGAGGGGAGACCACGACGGACCCAGAGAAGCTGGCAGAGTCGGGTGCCGTCACTCCAGTCTTGATTCACAGGGCCGTTCTGGGGTCGGTTGAGAGACTGATGGCGCTCCTAATTGAGCACTATGATGGGAAATGGCCGTTCTGGTTGAACCCAAGGCAGGTCATGGTCCTGACGGTAAACGATAGTGAGGATGTCATGAACTTGGCGTGTCAAGCGCAGGACGTCCTCATGGGTAGGGATGGTCCGGCGAATAGCGCATTGTCGAGCCCTTCTCAGCTCACTGTCAACATTGACAGTAGCCGGCGAAGCCTGCCTTTAAAGGTACGGGAGGCTAAGTCGAAAGGTTATAGCGTGATCGTTACCGTGGGCCCGAGGCAGGTTCCAAACGGTACAGTTACTGTCGAAATTGCAGGCCGCGAACGTAACGATGGCACGGTAGGGCATACGCACGAGGAGATGGCTCCGAGTGATCTGTTGAAACTCTTGAAAGCCAAAGTCGATTCCTATCAATAACAGCAGCGTTAACCTACGGCCATTAGGCGGATGCCAAAGGACATCCCTGTGTAACAGATGTAGAATACCGTCCGCTACTAGATCCAATCGTACCCTCATCAAGGATACCCTCGATCAAGCTTAAAAGTTGGGTGCTGCCACCGGCCCTACCATCTCTCGGACCCGCGCTTATCCAACTCGGCCATCATTCTGGCTTCTCGGGCGTATTCGCCGCTGCTTGTTGCATTGCCTCGAGTTCTTCCAGAATTTTGAGGGGACTTAAAGCAAAGAGTTAATTTATGCAATCGAGATCGGTAACAGCTTAAAGAGGCTTACTCCTTGAGGTTGTTGGGCACGTGCTCTCCTCTCGCCTCGAGGCCCTTGACCAATTCGCGACGCCTTTCCAGCTGCTCCTTCATGTACTCCACAGTTCTCTTAAGCACTAAACCCTCCGAGCGGCCCTGGCCCTCGAGGCCTGGCACAAGCTCGCAGAGGCGGTCGAAGCCAGCCCTTATGGCCTCCCGACGCTTTTGCTCTGTCGTGGGTCATGTCAGCATCGGTGCCATCTTTGCGGGCCCCGTTTCGGAAACGGCTATCCCTTCTTACCCGATGCGATGTGGTTCTGTTTCTTCTCCTCTTCCGTCAGACGGGGCTTCCCGTCCTGCCCCGGAGTTTGGCTGTTCGCATCCGGACCACCACCGAACGGGTTTCCTCCTTGATTCGCGGGCGGACTAGACCCGGATCTCGACATCGTAGACTTCTTCTATCCGCGCTGATCGGACAAATGCCGGGCGTAGCGGAATCCCCGGCCGTGGCGAAATAACAAAATGGCGCTCTAAGATGCTGTTGAACAATGACTGGCTAGATTCCAAAACACTAATTGGGGCTTTACCACAAGGCGACGAATTGTGTTAGACATTATGCTCCGTAGGTTTACTTCATAACGAGGCATGTTCTCGGTCAGAGACGCGACACCGGCTGGTTCGGGCCTTCCATACGGTCCATATACAGACCCATTCCCAGAGGGCAAGGGGAGTCAAAGAAGGAAGCATGTGATCCGACGGTCAAGCCCCGCCATGAGGCCGGTGTAAGACCCTACAGGCCATTTAAAACCCCAGTAACTTGAACGCCCTGCAAGTCCAAATTAGACTAGTCCCAACAACCCGCGCTCGGGACCATATGCAGTCCCCGCTGTCCACTGTCCACTGCCCACCCCCGTTATGAGCTGACCTTGGGGGGGAGGGGGGCTGCAGATTATGTAATATGGGAATCTTAATCTTTATCAGGCCTCAGAGTGACGCACTTTCCGGGCGGTGCATCCAAACCCCTTAACCGTCCATTGCACTAGGTAACATCTAACGGCCTCTCTAGCATCGCGGGGCTCCGAAGACAAGACGTTCCTGAATTAAGTTTCAACACCACCGAGACTAGAACATTTTCCCCTCTCCTATCCGGCGATACACACCGACCGTCCATCGGGCACCTCTCTCCAAATGGACGAAAAGAAGCCCCTGATCCCGTCTCCGGACGTCGACGACAACAACAACACGCCAGCCGACCCACCGCCATCCTACGTCGCCTCGGCGCGCGAGCACGGCATCCCGCTCCGACAGTCGGCGGCGGCGCCCATCCGCAAGGGGGCCCCGATGCCGCCGCAGCCGCTCGAGCTGCCCATCATCCAGTACATGCGCTCGCACCGGGTGATCCTGGCGTCGGCGTCGCCGCGGCGGCGCGCCATGCTGGCGCAGCTGGGGCTCGGCAACATCGAGGTGCGGCCGAGCACGAAGCCCGAGGACCTGTCCAAGGCCGAGCTCGGGCCCCACGGGTACGTGGCCGCCACGGCGCGCCAGAAGGCCCTCGACGTGTACCAGGCGGCCATCGCGGAGCTCGAGGAGGCGGACGCCGGAGCCGCAGGCGGAGCCGAGGGGGAGGCGGAGGACGACGACGGCGACGCAACGGGACAAGAGGAGGGGGGCGAAGCGAAGAGTACCGGTAAAAACACGACGGAGAAGAGAAAGGCGAAGAAGCAGCCGATACGCCCGCACCCCGGCGGCGACCCGGACCTCGTGATCGCGGCGGACACGGTGGTCGTGACGCGGGACGGGCAGGTGCTGGAGAAGCCGACGAGCGAGGCGGCGCACGTGCGCATGCTGCGCCACCTGCGGGACACGCGCGTGCACCGGGTGCTGACGGCCGTGTGCGCCGTGGCGCCGCGCGCCGACGCCTCGCACCCGGGGTACGAGATGCGCACGCACGTCGAGGAGACGCGCGTGTGGTTCGCGCGCGAGGGCGACGGCCTGCCCGACGACGTGCTCGAGCGCTACGCGCGCACCCGCGAGGGCGCCGACAAGGCCGGCGGCTACGCCGTCCAGGGCGTCGGCGGCATGCTGCTCGTCGAGAAGGTCGAGGGTGCCGTCGATAACGTTGTTGGGCTGCCCGTCCGCAGGTGCCTCCAGCTCTGCGAGAAGGTCGTCTTTAGGCAGGACGAGGAGAGCGATGAGGAGAGTGGCGGCGAGGAGGAGGAATCCGGGGGTTGGTGAGGTGCGGGAAGGGATCGGCACGGGCGCGAAGTGCGTGCGTGTGCGTGTGCGGTGCGTGGCCTTGGCGGATATCGTGCATGATCTCGTGTTCGGAGTTCAAAAGGGCCTCTATTTAATGGACGAGCTTTCGAAGCCCACTGTCGTGAAGGTATGAATTCACAGAGCTCGTGACTTGGGATACATATAGACTAAGGAATAATAGATGGACGGGTGAGCTGGCAATTAAAATCGGACTTCAGATTGATGCTGCGGAGCTCGCGTGTACCGAACGCAGCGGCAACCACACCCCTGAGCAAGTCACATAGTTGCCGCCCATCATGGGACCTGGGCAGTCAGTCATAATACATTCTCATGGGCCAGTTTAATGTACAAGATCCCCTACGCCTGCCCCTCTCGTTTCCGGGACCCTCATAGCTAACCTAATCCCCCAACGGATACGCGTGCAACACCTGGCCGTAGTACAGCTCGGAGTCCTTCGTGGCGAGGAAGACGAAGCTCGGCGCGACCTCGCTCGGCTGTCCGGGCCGGCCGAGCTGCGACCCCTCGCCGAACCCCTCCATCTCCTGGGCCGGCCGCGACGCGGGCTGCAGGGGCGTGTGGACGGGGCCCGGGGCCACGGCGTTGACGCGGATGCCCTTGGCGACGAGCTGCTTGGCGAGGGAGCGCGTGAAGGAGACGATGGCGCCCTTGGTGGCCGCGTAGTCGACCATGGCCTTAGTGCCGCGGAAGGCGACCGTCGACGTCGTGTTGATGATGCTGGCGCCCTTGCCCATGTGCGCCACGGCGTACTTGGTCACGGCGAACATCTGCAGGACGTTGCTGCGGAACGTGCTCTCGACCGCGTCGAGGTCGATCTGCGTGATGTCGTCGCACATGACCTGCTTCGACGCGTTGTTGACCAGCACGTGCAGCGCCCCGAACCGGTCCACGTGCTGCTGCACCGCCCGCCGGCACGTCTCGTTGTCCATCAGGTTCCCCGCGATCAGCTGGCACTCCCGGCCCTCCTGCTCCACCAGCCGCTTCGTCTCCTCGGCGTCCTCCTGCTCCTCCGGCAGATAGACGATGCTCACGTCGGACCCCTCGCGGGCAAAGAGCACCGCGACGGACCGGCCGATGCCGGAGCTGGGAGACAAGCTGTAAGCATGATTCGCCGTGCGTGAGGTTGGGGTAGTTTTGGTTCCGTAGGGAGGGTGACTTACTCTCCGCCCGTGATGAGCGCCTTGTTGCCCTCGAGCTTCTTCGCCGGCTTGTACTCGGAGAATCCGCCCTTGGCTTCCAGCTTGGTGGGTTCACTGGAGGGCTTCATGTTCTTCTCCAGGCTGTTATGCAGTTAGCATGGTGCCCTTTCCTTTAGTTTTCTTTCTGTCTCTCTCTTACCCAGGCAGGTCCTGGGCCTGCTTCTCAGGAACGGGCTTGAATTCGCCTTGCGATGCCGCCATGGTGAATAATATGAGACGGTTTGTTGTTTTCCGTTGAGAAAGTCAAGCAAGTTTGGTCGAGGTGAAGGGATAATCTGAGGAGAAGACCTGGTTGCGATCTGAAAAGTATTAGGAGGGGAGCGGTGGGTGGGTGTTGGTGACATATAGATAACTCACATTTGATGCATTTGTGACGTCAAATGACAAAACATGCCCATCGGAACTTGACTTTCCCCCATCGAACTTCGCAGCAGTACACTAATTAGCTCTGACGTATTCGCGGAAGATGAATTAGAATACCCATTTGCAATTTAATCGAAATAAATGGAGACTGATTTAAGGAGATGTTCTTTCCTAAAGGGTCCCGAATTTGTTATTGCAACGACAGAGTGCGTACTAGTTGCCCGATTTGGCAACCTTCCTGGGCGACTGCGGTCACGGGCGCAGTACAGTCGCCAGTTTTGAATTGAATAATCAACTTTGCTCTCATTTCCTTAATGCTTTCCAGAGCTAAGTCGAATACACGTTCAGCAAAGTGCATATGCATAACCTGGAAGGGGTATATATAGACCAAGCAAGTTCCGAGAACACGACGATTGAGCAGCCGCCAACAGATGACAGCACCCCTGAATCCGTCCTGCTTATGAGGAAACCCCATTATACCCCATTATACAAACACCAGACACCGTCTAGCTCCATTTTGAGTGGCCGTACATGTTCGTTAATCAAAAGAAAGCTTGCTGTGAACCATAATGCAATGCTTCGATGAAAGAAAAGAGAAAGGCCGAAAAGGGGCCACCGTAGCCAGGTATCCACCTCACCCGCCAATCTACGTCTTGTTGCACAAATGCAGTTTCGCGGCGATCTCGGGACGCAGGTTCAATGGGACCATGTCCCATACTCATCCGGCATATATGAAGGCTTTGAATTCAGCTTTCCCCTTTGGGACCTTCATTCCGGGATGTTGGCCCTTAATATGGACCCTCAGGTTGTCGGTGCGAGTCTGTAGCTTGGAGCAGTACGGGCATTGATACATGTCGCCATCGCCGTGCTTCGTCCTCTTATGCCGTAGGAAAGAGGTGACCGCGCTATTCCCAGTGTACACCTTGTGGCAGTGGGGACAGCGAATGCTACTACTCTCGCCGTCGTTGGAGGTTGCCGTGCCGCTAAGAGTGGTATTAGCGTGGAATCGTACAATACCGTGCAAGGGAACGTTGGGCTTACATGTCTTGAGAGGCGACTTCATCGTAGTCGGTTAACGACACATCTGATTCGTGCGAGATACTTGTGCTCGTCGAAGGACCATGTGTGGATGGAACTGTAAGGGTATTCCATGTGCGCTGCCTCGCATGAAATATATCGAGAATTACAGTCGGATCAAAGCCGCTTTGAGGGCCGTTTGCCACCCCGCTCAGACGCGACCCCATATACTGGGCTGAATAGTAACTATCCACCTGTGTCCCCCTTGGATAGAGGAATGGGGCCATATCTGACATGGAGGCAAGATCTAAGCAGCCCTTGAGCACGCGGGATGCATGTTGTCGCTTGTATATACCAGGAGGGATCATTGCCTATGAGACGTAAGCAACTATATCATGCTGTGTAGATCACAGCTCGTATTTACCTGGCCAAGAGATAACAGGTATTCCTCAATGTGTCTAAGACAGCTCAGGCTCCCGATAGAGAGCATGATGCTCGCCGAACTTTCGATGCCTTTAACAATCGCATCCTCGATATTGGAGGTTGGTATTCGTGAAGACGAATATAGGAGATGGGACCGAACGTGCCCCTTGAACCGGTCGGCGCGCACTCGGGACAACGAAGTTGTAACGCAACTATGATTCGGGTCTGGACGGTCGGTGCTTGGAGTGGAAAATTGGTCCAAGAGGTTATTCTGTGAACCAAAACCTGTGAAGCTGTCAGTACGGATGATGCTATAGTTTAGTCTGCGTCCGTCTTACTATCTAAATAAGTCATAATCGTTTTCCAAGCCTGAGAGCCTTTCAACTGGTAACATAAGCGATCGGAGTGGGCACCCTCCAATCCTGCCGGCTGCGGCTGAGCCCCTCGCGTGTTATTCGCCATATCCAACAGAGCAGGACAAAAGGATATCTGTTGCGACAACTCCATCAACGGCGGAAAGCTAGGGGCTGCCGGGGGTGGTGCAAAGAATGGAGGAATTTGATTAAAGGGGGTGGAGAGGGGAGTGGCGTGAAACGGCATTAGCCCGTGGTCTCTTCCGCTTGCTTGTTCTTGGTATGAGGGATCCATGGGCAAACTTATGGTATCGTAGGGAGCCATATCGAAGGGAGTAAGTGAGAGTTGCGGGGGTGCCAGAGGTCCTATGCGTTCACCTAGCTGGTCATCAAACTGTGCGCCGGTACCCAGATGTTCGGATGGGTCAGACATGGACGGCGACGGCTTCGGAGACTTCCGTACACTCGGGGAATTATTTGACGTGTATCCGGATGATAGGCGCTCGTATACAGGGCTGAGTTGCTCCCATACCACGTCCGAAAAGAGGATGTGTCCCCATTCCGTGAAAGCCGACGAAGATGCTGTACACGCCCTCTTCCGGCGGATGTCGAAAACGGAATACTGGACCAAGGCCGCCATGAAAGACTCCCCGATGGAAGCTGGTGGCTTGCCCTGATCGATGTCTCGAAGAGTGAGCAGCCCGACCTCACGCATTTGAGACGGAGTAGGATATCCATCAAGCCAGTCCGACAAGGCATTACAACCCTCCTCATCCAGGAACTCTTTCACTGCTTTGTAATGCCCGTCAATCTTATTTCGCAGCTCGAGCAGCAAATCCCACTGCTCACGACACGTCGGTTGCTGCAAGTAGGGAGGCGAGCGCCAGGGTAAGACAGGGATAGACGTATACGAGGAGCTCTGCTGAGTAGATGCGAACGGCGCACTATATTGCGGGCTTCCCCAACCTAGATATCATCGGGTAAGTATTAGCAATCATCGGCATAGCTGGTAGGAAGTTCCACTTCGAGAGGAAGAGTATACGTACCCCTGTATCCCCCAGAGCTAGAGTGCCTCGAACTCTTGGTTTCGACGACAAGTGTATCCAAGAACGCATTGGCGGCGATCAACCCTTCAAGCCGCGCCGAGCTATTGGTGCCAAATACGTCGACCATTGCCTAGACTCAACAATGGCTACAAGTCTTTGTTCGGAGGGATGTAGAACACTGTTATACTGAACAGAGCGAGGCGGGGCTCGAGTCGGCCGACCTTTTGGGAGGAACGAAGAGCTCCGAGAAAAGAGACTGAAGAAAGCCATTGCGATTTAATACAACTTGTTCAATCGGAGAAGCCGAGTGCAGTGATTTCAGTTGCCGTAGCTTTGTCCTGACAGCTCGATATCGTGGATTGGGTTGGCGATAAAATATTTTTTGAGCCGCATGTCCACTTCACTCACGGACAATGCTTCGCCTGCTGACGTTCGAAGCGTGACGAAGAGCATAAGCAGCTGCGTTGTACTTCCGGCAGGGGACCTCAGGCGCCGGCCTCTTAGAGCAACGCCACAATAAAATACAAAAACGGAACACCACGGTACCCGACCTACACACACTAGGTCCGGCTGCTCGGTGTGCCATGAACGGGCGTCCCCTTCCCACGAACATGTGTTCACCTTACCACGTCTGTGCACCCCATGCTTGCTGTCGCGGCCCGACGATGTAACCGTCTCCGAAATCCGATTGAGTCTCGCTCGAAGGTACAATGCAAGTCATCAATTCAGTCATGGCGACGAGTAGCGGCGCGTAGCTGCCCAATCTCACCGTCTCAATGACCTTAGTGGACGCCTTAGCGATGTGCCTTGGCTGCGTCCCGACAATATAGAGACCACTGACACGGTTACGGGTGCACGGGAAGCGCGGGGCAAATGAAAGCAAGACGATTGGGGTCTTTGGGTAGGTAAACCATGGGTTGCTTACATGGGTAATGAATGACGTAGCATGCTGAAACAATCCAGAGCTGAACCCCTATTGCATTTCGATTCGGAGACAAGAGCACCTGGGCAATGACGGGGCATACCGCATTTACAAGGGCCCACTCCGCGGAGTTATGTGAATTCAGAGCGTGGCATTGGGCAATTCAATGTTGATGACAATTGTCGATGATTGCCAACCACTAGCCAAGTGGGAAATGCACCTGTCGCGTGGCAGTTGGGCATTGAGTCGCATGCCTAGGATAACTGCACAGCCTCCAGTTACCATCGCGGAACCAGATGTGAGTTGACTGGCCAGATATTTGGTCGCGCAGAAATAGATTCCAAGAACCAGGCTGCATTTAACTGTTACGCTCCCCAAAAGCACGACATTAGTTCATCATGTTAGCGACCGCTTATGTTCCTGGTGGCGTTCCCAATGGCTGGTAGTTCAAAAACCGCATCGTCGGTTCGTGCTCTAACAGGAAACGAATGAAAACGGTTTTAGTAACATCAGTCACAAAAGCGTTCGTTGGGAAGGCGATTAAATTGCCTATCTCTGGTAGCAAAAGCCAGTCCAGTGCATTCAACGTCGTTGGGTTGTTTTTAAGAAAGGTCTTCCAGGTGTGGTGGCTGCCAACTCATTGATGACCTAGCTAGGTGGCAGATGGCGCCTGCCAGGCCAGGGTTGCTTATACCCTTACGTAAGCACCAGCCACATATACCTCCCATTTTTTGAAAGGGGGTTCACAGTTAATGTAAAGGTAACCAGCTACCATAGCAACGATTTTGGACCCCGCACGGATCTGCGTCGAAGAACTACTACATTTGTTCATTTGTTCTCTTGGAAACAAAAGGCGGCGGATCAACTGTGCGAGGCCAACGTCCAAAGTATTGTGGGAGCACGGCCGGATCTAGAGCCTTCCCCTATCTTTGGAATAGCGGACCATATTTATACTCATAAACTTAAAAGTGGAAGAATACACGTGTGATGCCGTAAGCCTTGAACTCTACAATCTTAAATAGTTATAAGATAACTTCATGTCGGCTAAAAATAACACCTTCGTAAGGATTTCAGATCTCCAAGAATTATATCAGATTGGCTTAGTATAACCAGACTATAGAAAAGTTGACGTGCCAAAGCCGACTGATTAAAGGCAGAACAATGCGCTGGATTTAGTGGCCCAGCTTCAACTCCCTCGTTCATCCGTACCGAGCTTTGGAAGATGCAAAGTAACCCTCCTTTCACCTCCCGCTTGTCGCATCACAATCAACGGATCAGGATGGATGATATTTACATGAAGCTTACTAGCCAGATGGGCTCAACATCCGTCAACACAAGCACAAAAGAGAATGTTACCCCTCAGAGGGAAAGCAACAAGCTGGTTAAGTAAGATGAAGGGCAATAACAAGTCGGTCCCCACGATCTGGGTCCGATGGCCACCCATCCTCCAAGTATGCTCAAGTAGGAAGTCCGCATGAAGGAGGAGTCCCAAAGTGAAGCAGCAGGTTGAAACGGGAGGGCGAAAGGCACTGTCGAGGGAACAGCAGATTCCGCCATTCTTGTCGGTGGCCTCGCCATTATCAGGGGCAAAAGTAGAAGCCAGAACGAGAAACACTTTGGCCTCAGACTATGCATCTCCAGTTGCGAGGGTCAAGAACAGGAAAGCAGACTGATATCGTGCTGATCGTAATCATGCGCTTGACTTTCAGCTTCCGCGTTTCTGCTTATATTCCGGCACACAACGCCGACCTTTCCAAAGGTTTGACTAGTCCCCCAATCATCGACGCCGCTCCTCGTACCCTAATCCCCAACCAGAACGCCATTCCCCTAGTCCGTCTCTATATCTCATAAATGTACAACAAAGCTCTCCTCATCCAACGCAAATCTCATGAAGACAACTAATACCATTAAGTACGAAGAGGACGAAACCCATATAGGATCATAAATCCATGAACACCTAAACACACCCAGAAATTTCATCAGTTCGTCTTCGTCCGCTGGTTCTCCGAGTTTCACTTTATAGGTTAACTGGGATATAAGGTGG
This sequence comes from Monosporascus sp. GIB2, assembly GCA_004155935.1. NCBI lineage: Eukaryota > Fungi > Ascomycota > Sordariomycetes > Xylariales > Monosporascus > Monosporascus sp. GIB2. The sequence goes on from QJNV01000204.1 coordinate 85,908, forward strand.
CTGCACCAGTTAATGCTGGTCTTTATCAATAATATCCTCGGCGCCAAAGAGAAAGCTATCAAAACCCGAAGCCTACGTCCTGGAAAACTGTCGCCGAAGAAGTCAGAGGTCCTTTTTTCGAACGGTACATCCTTTACTGCCATCTGGATTGGGATATCGCGTCTCCAGGATACTCGCGAGAGCGCTTCAAATGTTCGGATGTACTGTGGAATATATGTACTCAAGTGCTCAAGGGTGCGGAGGGTCGACGTGACATGGTGCCAAGATTGGGGCACCGACTGAGTGAAGAGGTCCGATCCGAACATGGCCGTCAGAAAGTTGGTCCCTGCGATGTGTAAATAGTAAATTCGGTACCGCTACTTCAGGAGACCGATTGACTTATCTGGCTTAAGTGTCTCGATAATCCACGATGTGGCCTTTTGCCCCGCCTTAATGCACATTTCGGCCCATTCTCTGAGAAGCCGATCGCTGAGGCGGGCGGGTTGGATATCGCCCGAACTGTTGCCGTGTGGGATTTTATCGCGTAAATGCGTGCGAGCATTGGCCTGTACAGAAAGACTCGAGAGTGAGAAGATTAGTATACCGGCATCAGCACGGCCAAAGGATTAAGGTGTTAAGAAAGGACAGGATCCTGTCTGTTATCTCTATTTCACGGAGCTCCAATTCCCGTGTAAGATGCTCAGCATGCCTACCGCCCTGTTGATAGCCGCAGCTTGAAGACATGGAATCGGTCCTGTTCGGTAAGGGGATCAGGGGCGGCGCCGATGATCTGCCGAGTGACCAGGAAACGCACTTAACCCGGAGTCAGGGATGACTGCAAGGTAATACTTGCTTAGTTCCTGTCTACCATGGAGCTTACCTGTTATTCTAATTGCCTATCGTTACAGGATTCCTTAGCTGAGACGCCTCGAGGTGATGAAAAGACATACTCTGAGCGATATATAACGCCAAATCCGCCGTCATCCATGTCTTCTGTTGGTTGTTGCTGCGATTGATATATCAATTCATAAGCTACCAGCACTGTATTAACTCGAATGATCCAGGCTTCCAAAGAATCGTCTCGGGATGGAGAAGCGCCCACGCGCGGTGAAAATAGCGATTCCCTTTTTCATCCTGTTCCTGCAGGAGGGTGGATTCGTGTCTCTGTACTGCTAGGGCAATGACAACATTGAGTATGTTGAGATATACGTCACAGCAAAGCGTCAAGTTTAGAGTACTACGCCTCATAGTTGCGGAAAACACGTTCTCGATCGAAGATGGACTCCGCGGGATCGACGTGTTGCCGGTATATACCAACAAGCCTATCAGCATATAGGGGAGGAGGTAATTCAGCGGCGAAGTCAAGGACACTGTATGGAGAATGCAGGTCTACCTCTCCAACAAAGGCGTATCTACGAAGGGGACGGGGTGGGTAATTAGTGCTGGGATATCCCTGTTACAGTTAGTTGGGGAGGAATAGAGCTACCCGAGAACTGAACGGCCGGATGGGCCTAAAAATGCTGTGAAATACAACTACAGCCCCCTGCAAGGGCCCCAGCTGCAGCCCCGCCCGCAGCCCCCGCCCTTTTTGGAAGGGAGAGAACTAAGGGCCGGGTGGGACTAAAAATGCTGTGAAGTTAGATCATCTACAGGTAGATCAGTTAATGCATGTTGTCCCACACCAGATCTCGACCCATTCGCGGAAAGGCATACAATTGGTTGTTGATGATGCCGCCTGGTTAATTATTAACCTGTAGAATCCACATCCGCACATTAATTCCTTCGTGCTTGGTAGCTAGTTAATGAGATTCAATTCCGCACTCTGATCGTCAATTTCCTTGACGGCCATAAGGCTTCAGCACTAACACTTTTAAGTCATTGCTAGCCCGCGCGTTGCCTTCAAATTGAAACGATAGCTGCTATAGCCCTTAAAGGGCTAGAGGTATTCGGTTTGGGGGACGCTAATTGGGTCAGATTTAGCAAATAAAAATGAGTCTTGGCATAGCCAAAAAAAATGTTGTGATGACTCCCTGTGGCCGTCAAGCGGATATATATATGTGTGTATATCGAGCTGGTATCAAGATTAAATTCATTAAAGGCCCTAGCAATTTACGAAGTGACCATGCAACCTTCTTGGCTTTGCCCGAAGCGAATCTTAACCGCCCCAAGTCGCCAGGAATATGTCTCGACAAACTGAATCTGAGACAGCAGCCGATTCTGGCTGTGGCGAGGCCGAGAAACTCATATCTATGGTGGCCCAGACACCGCGAAAGACCCTTTCGTAGTTCGGGAATGTATCGTGTTAGTGGCCTCTCTCCATATGGTCATTATTTACGGCACTGTCTATATGTTTATGGGCACGACGCCTATTATCATAACGAATGGTGTGGATGGAACAATGGCATTAGGGGGTTTGCGTTTAATGGGCATTTCTGTCGGTATTATCCTGGGATTTGGGTCTATGCTATCCATGACAACAACGGGCGTTATATGAAGCTGTTTCTGTCCAAAATAGCAACTGCGGCATCTCGCTTATCACCAGCTATCCCTCGGTGCTATTGCCTTACCGGTCGGCATGTCCGCCTTTGCATAGACCAACTACCCTAGCGTTCACTAGTCCGTTAGCACTATCCTCCTCGGCACCCTTTGGCTTCAGCTGCGTCCTCGTCACCTTGCCGATAGTCAGCTACCTTATCGATCCTTATACCATCTACGCGTCCCCCGTTCTTGTAGCTGCCGCCATCTTCCGCTCGATCGTCGGTGCCGTGTTTCACTTGCTCACCACTCAGAGGTACCACATTCCCGAGATCCACTGGGCGACCTCCGTACCGGCATTCCTGGCATTAGCTTGCATGCATTTCCCGTTTGTCATGTATCGCTACGCTGGGGCGCTGAGGAGGAAGTGCAAGTATGATTTGGAGGCTGCTGAATTATGAAACGGATGCAGATGATAACAAGCCCTCGTCCCAGTCAAGAGGCAGGAAGATTCTCCTTCAGAGTGATGAAGGGGACATGGTGTTGGGCTTGAAGTGTTCATCAAGCTGTGTGACTGTGTCTGGCGCAGGAGTTCGACATGGAGGGAGGCAGGGCCTTGTGGCGGGCAGGGGCACAGACCGTCCGATGCACGTACGTGAACAAGGGGAACAGGTTTGATGCACACGGCCGACGACCATAAGAACGACACGCCAATTTTCCAAGCCGCCAAGAGTATACGAGGACGACGAGGTGATTTTTTTAATGTATTCCTTGACGATAAGTCGCGCCATTAACATTAGATAGTGGGGAATAAAGGTGTCTACCATTTCAATAGTTATAGCAGTCCGACTGGAAAAGGGGGTTTATAATAGAATCAAGCGGGTAAACAGATAAACCTAGGCGGACTGTATAATCCTTTATCTCATGTTAGCCACAGCAACCGCAGTGTCCCTTCAGATGAATTCAGTACTAAAGGTAAAGCTAAGCACTCGTACGGGTGCAGGGATCGAGTCTCTCTTGGTCTCGGTGAATTAATGGTGGTAGTTATAAACCAACGACCTGTTAACAAAGACACAAGGTCTTCTCGCAAGGCATGAGCGCAAATATCTTCGTTCATAGCAGCCTTTTTGGCCCTTCTCTCTACTCAAGCCATGGAAGATGTGTCCAGGGATCAGGTTGCTACAGAGTGTCAAAGTGCTATCACTAGGGGCTGATATAGAGTACCACTATATCCGTAAAATAAACTTATTAGACACTCGTCAAAGTGTGTTGCGATACTGGCAAATAAAGCACTGGTTACAGGTAATGAAACTCGGGAAACATCTAACCACAGAGAGGCAATGGAGAGTATTATATTGTCTATATAATTTTGCCGAATATGACTTTTTGAATAATGATGGGGTGGGCAATGCCACTTCCTGAGGTTAAGATACCTAGTTTAATATTGCTTACACAGATGCTGGCCCCGGGCGACTTGCCGCAACGTTTACTGTGAAAAATAAATACCCAAATTGCATTGGCGATCACACACTTGCTCAGGAGAGGGTACCTGGGTCCCAGGAGGCGTGGTATACCTGGCCGAGTTTATAGCAGTTTCTGGCCAGCCCCAAACTTGTCTAGGGAAAAGAAAACATACTATATGGTATTCAGGACACAATTTCATCGCGAAGCTGAGTGACTCATTTTCGAGCCAGGATTCTGTCAAAGGGGTTGAATGTTGAGTCCCAAATGTCCTCCCCGGTCCCCACATAGCGCAGTAAATTCTGCGGCTACACATAACCTGATAAACATGCCTCGCTTCAACACAGCAGCTCTGGCTGCCCGGTTAGCTCAAGTAAGGAGATCCTCCCATACTACCAAGTCGACCAGTCACTAATAGCCAAGCAGTCGGTAGAGTGAGACTCTTAATCTCAAGGTTGCGGGTGACCCCGCATCGGGCTCAATTCCCGATGCATCTCGTCAAAGAGATACTTCGAATCAACTTTTTTCTTTCGTTCTGTCTTGTATCTTTCCAATTAGCTGCGCAGCTTTCTCGCTTCTGGTATATACCACCCTTTTAATTCTCCTTTCCCATCGCCATGTTCAGCTCCTCGTTTCCAGTTAAGAATACAATAGGTGCTCCTAGCTACCGAATAGGGCATCCGAAAGGGGTTATTCATATCGCCCCTTAAAGTGTTATACATATACATATGACAGTTATACGTCGTCATGCCGTACAACGTAACGGATGCTGAAGGCAAGGCCATTGCCGGGGTTGTTGTCTCATTCGAAGATGGCATTACCGTACAATCAAGACTAATGGCGGAAACAGAACCCAGCAGCACTTAGGCATCATCACGACTGTACTATACCTTCTCAGCCCTCTTTCGATAACAACCGCGCGGGCCCCCTCCCAAGGACTCCTAATGTTGGAGTTAACTGATGGTTCTGATTGTCGCCGCACCTTCTGTGTTGGTGAGCCTGTCCGCTCCTTAAAGAGAGCGAAGTACATAATTCTCTATATATCACCTTGCCGGATATGCGTTGTGGACACTGAATACATAGTAGACCTATATCTATTCTGAACCCAGAGGTCTGTCCTCTGAGCCTAACATCCCCATGTCTCATGGTTTCCACTCAGAGGAGTTCTCCTCTGATTCTTCGTCCGATGACTCCTCTGAATTATCCGGATTACTCGCCGAATCGCTGTCGGATTCGCCATCTGGGCCGCCATCGTCTAGCAGAGGAGGGATCGGGGGCGGCGGCGGCTTTGATATTTCTTTCATTAGCGGAACAAGGTACTCCAGGCTGACGATCCTGAATTTGGGGCGTAAGTGGTGATATCGCCTCAGTGTATCCAGCTCACGCATCCTGGTCTGTGGGTTAGGTTTAGGGCATACGTGTGGGTCTTCCGGGGACGAAAGAGGACCATCAGACATCTCCTCATCTTCGCGTTCGTCCTCTTTGTCGCCGTTCCCCTGGTCTTCGCCACTTCCCCCACCATCCCCCCTGTCGGCTTCTCCCTCTTCTCCAGGCTCTTCGTCATCTCCTCCCGACCTCTCGTCCTCGCTGGAAAAATCCCCCGGTGGCGCAAAATCGAAGTCGTACACAAAGGGCATGAGGTTCGCGGGCTTTGTCCACGAAACGTCAAGTCGACGGTAATAATCCGGGTGGTAACCTGCACGAGGCTTGCGATGCTCTCTCACCTTTTGCCTGGCAAGCGGTAGCAGGACATCGGCGACCCAACGAGCGTCGGGCGTGTACGCGTGATTAGGGACTACCCTCCCGCTTGGCTCCACCTGGGTACCCATGACATCCCTCTCGATTTCGCAGTTCGGCCACTCGAATTCTTCGAGGATGGCGATGAGCTGGTTCGAGTAACGGGTATCTGCGGCGTCAAGGTAGTTGTTTACAGTAGCCATGCGAACGCATTCCGGTCGGTCGACCCAATCATCCCAATCATTGTCATCTATGGGTATAGGTATGTGCGTTTGACATAACTGTCGTAGTATCTTTCCCATCATGTATATATCCTCCCACTCATCAGCCTCGTTTTTATCCCAAAAAATGGCAGGTCTTAGCAAGGCGTCGTCGTCGCTTTCGAGTGCCGACAGGCCAAAGTCAATCACTACTATGTCAGGGAAGGCATTCTCAAAGAAGCCAGTCCTAGGTGGCCTACCCGCACCGCTGCGGCTAGGATAGTGGATACATACGTTATTGGGTGCCAGGTCGCGGTGGTAAATAACTGTGGTAGCAGGTGTGCGCATCAGCAGCCAGAACGGCCCTTATCAGGGAGTATCGCACTTTAAAAAGCGGAGGACGAGATAACAACTTGGAAAACTTACCATTCCACGGAACCTTTTCATCGTCGGCACCAGGCTCGGCACCGAAGTTGAAGAATCGTATTGCCTCTGCTAACCTCTGGGCTACGAGCCAGATAAAATGTTCCGGAACAGGTCGCAACTTTTGGAAGTACTTCTCTCGGAACTCGTCCAAGGTTCCCCCGTTGCAATACCTACGTTGATTAGCCATGAGTTCACACAGCCGTTGCTAGGTGACACACTCGAAGTATAGGGAGTAATAACCCCCATCGAGCTCTTGCCAGAATGACAGTTTGTTGAAGTGGGTTGAGTCCCAAGGCAACTCGACCTCTGCGCCCGAAGCTGTCGATATGCGGAGCTCCTCAGGCAAGTCGTAGTTGTACGTGTCTGGCTTCCGTATCTTATTTAGGTACAGCCTCCCCGATGCCACCGATTGCACTACGAACAGGTCGTGGCGGATATATTTCACTAGAAGGAACCCATCGGGCACTCTAACATTACCAGTATATCCCTGCACCGGGCGTGCTTCGACTGGAAGATAAACGCCATAGTGTCGATATGAGCGCTTCAGTGCTGTTGTCATTGCGTAGATCTGTAACAAGGGATACTCTGTTCGTATTACCAGCAATGAGGAGACCTACTGTCTTAGAGTGCGCGGACCTGCTACAGTGTTAAATGACGAATTTTAAACAAAGACCGATGTATATATAATGAATTGATATGATTGTTTGCGGAAATTCGGTAATTTCAGCTAGGCTATTAGCTTTGTCAAAATTGACTTTGAGGATCCCATATGATTTGCCCTATTATTGGCTCTGCTTACATACGTTGTAAGATCTTCGAGTAAAAAGCAGACTGTTGGTGGTAACTGTAACTGTCGCGACGTGCACTAGTATACATGAACCACCTCACCAAGCTACTGCCCCAAAAAGGATACAAATTGCAAAATCACTAGGGGTTACATAAGGAGACCCAGCCCGGAGGCTGTTCGAGGAAGATGCGCCAAGTTTGTGAGGATGCCGCGCGTATAGCAGATTCAGGGGAACCGGTTCATCCATGAGAGGGTCTAGACAAACCAGATTACTAGGGGTAGTAAACCTAGATACCTGAGGAACTGGGTTTACCGCGTATCCCGGGGTTTCTGTGCCACCGTTGCTGAAACCGGAAGACTCGTATCCTTCGAGTAGTTTCCCGTGGTTTAGCAAAGAAGGTCTTTGGTTCCTTCGTAGACGGACAAGAGAGCTGAAAGTATCAAGCCTAAGTTCCATACGAGCCTATCTTTAATTACATTTGAAGGCATTGCTAGTGGCGAGACATTTAAAGAAGGTATGAGATTGTGAAGGGTACGCCGCCACCGCGAAGCACGTCAAAGGGGGATCCGCAAAATAGACGATACGGTACCCTCCCTGATGTGGATATAACCTGGCTTAAGGATGCAACATTGGTGTTGCCAGGTTAGGTTATCTCCTTTACCCTTGCCCTAGAAAATGCGTAGAAAATGCGTACCCGAGGCTCTTCAGGGAGACGCATCAATGCTCATTCGTAAGGTGCATTCCGTTGTCACTGAAGCACATAACGAGTTAGTCGTTATCTAACAGCAACTTGCAGACTTCGTGCGAGTTCGACTGAGTTAGGTATAAGGCAGGTCAAATCTTCAATCATTCCGGCGAAGACGGCTCCTTGAGACTGAATGTCAGCGCCCATCCTGGATGCCATACCTACCGAGAACGCAGGATGTGGTACCCCTGCCCCTCCGTTTGTCTTCTCTAACCCTGACTCCAGGTTTTCAGCGGAGGTGGACTACATGGTGGGTTGGTTCCTTCATTACTTGCTAGACCAGCCATGCTGTTCTCGCTTCAGGCTTTCTTTGTTCCATACCTTTGCGGACTTGGCTGGGCTACTCCTTAATAAAAGGTCTCTAGGAGCTTAAAGAGCATGTTAATATTTTGTAGGGGTCGCTCTATAACTTCATTACAATCCATCTCCTTTCTAATCTTGGCCTTGGCTTCCAAGTTTTACGCTTCATGAAGTTTCAACAACTTCCTACAGCAAGGGATTGTCCAGTTTCCCCGTCAGACGGTTCGCCCTCGAACCCAGATTGCCATCGCTGATACAGCGGCTGAAGGTTTTGCTGCCAGCCAAGGGAATGTGACCCTCCTCGAATCTTTAAAGGCCTCGGTTATGGATTTATGGCTATTTACCGATGCCTAATCTAGGGGTGTGAAACCTTTCTCTTCTACAAGCGACAACTGTACCTTCGGCCCGCGCAATATAGCCTGGGCGGCGACAAGGCTCCCTGTTATTGCTGCCGTATGGAGTGGGGTATAGCCACGGCAATCGCGACCGTTAACGTCTGCGCCGAGTGCTGTGAATATCTTGATCAGCCACTCAGCCGGCGAGGAAGTTTGGATTATGGTGGACCGTCTTCCCATTCCTCGTTGACGTCCTCCAGAATGATTTCCCCGGCGTCGTCATCTTCGAGCTTCCTGCGGTCGACCCAGTGACATAAGTAATGGAGAGCCGATCGGCCGAAACAGTCTACGTAGGTTGCGTATTTTCCGAGCTCCTGCGGGGAGAGATTGGAAGACAGAAGCCTGGCAACATACTCCACCATGCCCCTGTCTCCGCTACACACGGCCAAGAGGATAACGTTCCTGCTGAACCCATCAAGAATATCGTACCCTGCGCCATGGCGGATTAGCGTCTGCGCGCACTCTACGGAGCCAGCCTTAAGCGCATGATGCAGAGGCGTAAATGACAAAGTGTCTCTTAGATTGGGATCGGCGCCAATCTCTAAGAGAACTGAGAGCGCGGACTCATTGCCAAAGATGCAAGCGAAGTGCAGCGGCGACCTCCCGGTGTGATCTCGGACGTCGACTTGGGGACGGAGAACTGGAAGACACTGGCGAATGAAGCTGTCGGAATACCACATTACGAAGTAGTGCTGAATACTTCGTCCTCGATGTCGGCGGTGTATGTGCCGATGTTCCTGATTGAGCCTTGAGCAGAAGGCTGGTTATAGCTCGATGCCCCTGTTCTGCAGCAACGTGAATTGAAAGCTTGCCAGTCTTGTCACGAATGGAGCAACTTACACCGGCTTGGAGCAAGGCCTTACACGCCGTTTCGTTCCGATACTCAGCCGCGATGTGGAGAGCGGCCTGGCCGTCATAGTTCGTCTTGTCAAGCCAGTCTTTCGATCTGGCAGTCAGGAGAGATGAAAGCGATGCCCATTGAAACTCGCTTGCCCAGTGAGCGATCATCTTGCCTCCGCCGCCTGTAGCGTCGCCATCGACAGAGAACCTATGAACGAGAACTTTTGCCACCTGTTCCCAGTCTTGCTGGGCGCAGAGGATTAGGAGGTTCGAGCCACAATCTCTCGATGTGCTGATCACATCAGGCCGGAAGCTTGTCGAGAACAGGGAAAAGTCTCTGCTTCATACCGTTATACGCATAGCGTTCCAGGAGGTTGAGTCCATCCCGGTCAACTAATGCAGCTTTAGATAGGTCGCGCTGTACAATAAGATCTTCCACCAGATCTCAATGAAGTGATGCGGTCTAGTGAATGAATGTTCGCAGAGCATAATCGTCTACTGCCGGATCCGCCCACGATGATCGGCTGGGTAGCTTCCGAGACTTCTCGAACTAGTTTTCCAGCACGTCTGACTGCGCAATTATCCACAACGCGCTCTGTTCTGACAGTCCTTTATTGAAGATCTGCTCGATGGTATTGAGCCCTTGCTTGTTTTGCTCGTAGATATCGGCGTCTCTGCGGCGGAGGGGTTCGCGCGTGACCGTCTGCAGAGCCTTTCGCCTGCGTTCACCCAGCTCCGCCTGGCCTAGCTTTAGGATGGCCTTGCCGCTGCGATCTGACGTCTCCTGATCTGCATATACCGAGTCCGGCTCGTCATACTTCGCGAAGTTCAGTGACTGCAATGCCTCTTCACCCTGCAAAGATGTGACGAAGAAGTCTCTCGTCCCATCCGCCATAGCCTATCTCGCAATATCCCGTAGTTTGACAGAGTCCCGAAAGCTGAGGATGATAATGCATCTCTTGGCGAGCTCAGCGTCTACATCAACTTCACAAATGAGGAATTTGGACAACACCTGCGAGTCGTGGACCGAAGGTGCTATATTGGTATTGGCAGAGGTTAGGAGCTTCTTGACCGTGGTATGCGAAAATCCGACGCTCATATCCGGGTCGACGCGCAGGAGGTATCCGAAAGCCTGGTCAAAGTAGGCATCGAAGTTGAAACCAAGGGAATACTGGAGATCAGACCACGACTTCTGACCCGTGCTTATCGCAACTACATGTTGGAGTCGGTAACGTTGAGAGGTTTCCGAGACCCAAGAACCCAGGTGAATCTAATCTTAGCAACTTCCTGAGAGTCCTCAGGTATGTGCTCAAGAAGCGAGCAATAGAGAGCTCTTGCTTCGCCAGACAACCGTCGGAGGCCGTCAAGACGGGTATTGATCACCTGCGGCGACCAACGGGTCACGCCAGCACTAAAGTGGCTCCAAGCTAGTGATGCTTGCAAGAAGTTGCCCTCCGAGACATTGACTAACGACTCCTCTATGGCATTCTGGTACTGCCATGGGGATCACTCCACTCGAGCAGAGGTCGCCCACCCGGGCACTGATAAAATGGCGAACATGTCGGAGACCTTATTCTGCCTGCGGATGTTGAGCCATGACACTGGTTCCGTGATGCCTCTCCCCAAGGGGCTGCTGCGGTCGCAGACTATGAACTTCACTTTCCGTCCAAGGTCTTGCGACACGAGGAGACGAATTCGTCGGATGAGACCATCGTAATTCATCCCGTAGTTCATCGATTGCGTCGATCAAGATCCAGAAGGTGGAGCCAGCACCACGCTGAAGGGATTGTGCTTAAAATTTTCCAGGTAATATTCAATTCTTCATGGGGCCCGTCTTCCTTTCCAAGGAAGTCTCTGACGGTTGAAACGTAAGAATGGAGGTCGGACTCGCTCAAGTAACGGAAGAGGTGTTTGCTGTGTGAAAGTGACTGATACAAGAGGGATTTGACGACGTGCTCTTCAGACTCCCGCAGCCATTGCTTCGAAGTGCAGAAGTAAAAAGCGACTATAGGCTCCTTATCAACTGTCGTCTGGTTTCTCCGGGGCCCACCGTTGCAAATGCTCAATCAGGAACCTCGAGGCCGTCGTCTTCCCAACACCAGGAGCTCCCGATATCCATAGAATCTGCGCATCAAACCGATCACGCCAGTCTTGGAAGACACTGGTATCAAGAATCCACAAGCAGGTACCGGGACTGGCTCTAGTAACGCTTCTCAGCACCTCGTCTGGATCCAAGGTTTTGATGCAATGAAAGGAGCTCGTCTCGCATCGGGCTCTCGCTTTTCTGTGTGCGGTGCAGGGCATCTTCGACAATCTCTTTGATACAATTGGCGATCATTTGATACTTCTCACTTTTCATGCTTGAGAACCGACACATCGACCTATGGTCGGCCTCAATGGGAATTGGAATTTCGTTGGGGAGTCTCATGATGGCAGAATCATCTTCAGGAACAAGCCCAGAAAGCCCCTTGACGCGAACTCGCTCGTAAACGGAAAAGACCCGATGCAGTGCCTGAGAGGGCTGGACAAACTGAGAGCATCTTGCACCAAGGACGTCCGCCTTCCGCTTCAAGTCATCGAGAAGCTGGGTTCGGACAGACCCCGGAGTCAGAACATCGGCCAGGATCCCGAAAAGCTTGCCGTAGAACGCTGCGTCGGAGCCGCGATGAGGGGTCCCGAGGAACATGATGCCAAAGGTGTCTTTGGTGATGGAGCTGTACCGCGTACTCCTCTCGTGTGCCATGACAAGCGCTCTCTTCACGACAACACCTCCCAACCTATGGCATATGAATAGCAGCGGTCTATTTTCCACGTGGGAGAACTGACGCCGTTTTGCCATCAGCCTTTCAAGCAGGGTTCTGGCGTGGCCTTCCACGCGCGAGGCGGACCCCGTGAACGCGATGCCGGAGTTGTATCCGTAAGTGAAGATCCGCGCGTAGGAATATCCAGGGGAAGAAAATCGGCAAGTCAGAGCTTGTCTCCCTCCGTCCAGGCCTTATAAGGGTTACCGTTCAGTCTTTGCACGGTAACGATGCCACGGCGACGCGATTTCAGTGCTGTTGCCAGGAGTCCGGGATGATTAAGTACCTACTCGATATTTGTCTCGTCTACCTCCAGCCCTTCGCTCTTCAATGGCCACAGCTGGAAGATTCCGACAAATCATCTCTACCAGGTCCGTGACCGGGGTCGGACTGCTGGGTTGACCGGCCGGAACGGAACGTCTCACCTGTCATCGAGGTCGAAGACGCGTCGTCACGGTGGTCAGAATATTGAGCGAAACGCTCGATGAGCTTCTCCATGGCTGCGCTCAGTCAAATAATATCGAAGTACGAGTTGGAACGGCCAAGATCATTGCTGTCAGGGGAGTGAACGTGCTGGAGGGAGATGAGGGGTAATTATGTGATGAGCTGCTGAGATTCACGTCCTGATTCGACCACTTGCAACAAGGCTTCAGCCGCACCATCGGTCAAACCAATACCGTAGAATCAACGAAGGCACTTGTCATATCACACTGGTGGGATGGAACGAACCGTACCGCCTCATCACGAAGCGTTCAGATGCTTGGAACAAGGGTGAGAATAGAAGCATGTAGCAGTCAAGCTATGAATGCTACAGCTCTTCCAAGGCCGATTGATCCAACCTAAACTCTCCTCGTGCGCGTCCTTCGGCAGGTGAGTTCTTCGGCGGGTGGGTCCTTCGCGTCCTCTAGGAGCCTTTCGTTCCCCAAGGCCCCCTCCACAGCCACTGCCAAGCTTTCCAGGACGCAATAACATCCGGATATACTGAACAAGCGCAGAGTGCTCACGAAGGCCATCAAATCCATGGACCAGACGCAGATCCTTGGGCAATTTAGGACCAATTCATAACCAGGCGAAGTCGAGCATTCGGGAGGGGCTGTAGGTATAATGACCAAGAACATAAGGCAATTGCATCACAAGAGCCTAGAACCACATATACATTAGTATCGGAGCCACTGTCCACAGAGGGTTGCCTCTATGCTCTAGAGTACTGGACGCCGTCGGAAGATGCAAGATGCTTTCCTCTTTCATGCAACACGACGCCATACTTAGAATATGTTCCCCCGCTCTTAGCATGAAGTTGGGTATCGTCTTCGTTATAATCTTCATGACACGTTCTGCTGCGTGAAACATATATCCAACGCAGGTATACATACAGTAGCAGCCTTCGGCACTGCACTATAATTAGTAATGACATGTCCCAACACCATAACTCCACGCAGTAAGCAAACGCAAAGCAATTATTCCTCGAGATCATTAGGTCGGCGACTCCATATTGAACCTCATTTACCGACGGGTCGTCAAGGCCGCAGCAGGGGGTGGGCCTCGGTATTGAAGACGTATTCGTCTAAACTGATTAGGTCGGGCGACGAGAAGATCAGATAAAAGTACTTGAGGGTTTCAGAAAGCCAGAAACTCTGGGTAGGCTATCAGTATACGCACAACGAACAAAGAACGAGACGTACTCACCTCCATGGAATCCGCCTTATCCGTCTCCCCCGTGACCGTGACATCCTCGATCGAGGCGAAAGCTAGGTCCGTCTCGGTGGCCTTCACGATGGACTGGTACATCCTCCAGGCAATCTCCTGATATTCCTGGTCGCCCGTGATGCGATACATGAAGAAGACGCTCTCGATGGCCTCGGGGCGGAGGAGGTACCTCGGATCGCGCGCGTCCTTGAACCCTTTCTTCAGCGATGGGTTGCCCTCTCTCAGCCACCGGTCATTATCCCACTCGCAGGGTTCCAACGAGTGGCACTCCATTATGTTGAAAACTTCAGGGCCGACGCCCGTCTCCATAGCATCGTACGCCCACACGCAGCCTCTCGTGATCTTCTCGGCGATGCTCACGTGCTCGGCGATACCAAAGAGTTTTCCTGCCATACCAAACATCCCCCCGGCGAAGCAGCCAAGGTGCTGCGACTCCGATGCCAAATTAAAGATGTCTGCCGTGGCGTAGGCGGAACCTGAGAAGAGGATATCATCCTTGGCCGGCGTCATTGGTCTAAAAAGCAAGGACTTCACGGCGGTGTCCATGGCATCGCGATACAACTTCTCGTACAACGGTTCCAAGCCCCCAAGAATGAAATACATCTTGGGTAGGTACTCGTACAGCGAGTCTGAGAGCGCACCAAGCGTGTAGGACTGGTCCATGTCCAGCTGCATGGATCTCATGTCGAAAAAAGTCGGCCACATTCCCGGTAGCGACGTCCTGTTCTGCCACGCGTCTAGGAGTTGCGTCACCCTGTCGATCGCATCATAATATTTGTCATCTCCCGTGATCTGAGCTAGCCGTGTAAACTCGACTCCCGACGAGGCGACAGCCGCGGACGGGACATGATTCCCTGCCTCGAGCTCCCCATTGCGAGCTTCCTCGAAATTCATCCAGAAGACCGGCATCCGGTTAGGCGTATCGAAGGCCATGTACAGCATATCCCCCAATTCGGTGGCCTTCAACAGTATGGCGGGTTCCTTACTTAGGTCGTATGCGGCGAGCAGGGCGCCCAGATATCGAATCGTCGTCTCGAAAACATTGACGGACTTGTCGTCCGTCTTGGCCCAGTCAATTGTCATAGCCGCCGCCACGGCGTCGTAAAATTCGTCTTTCAGTCCCATTATCCAAAGCATATCTAAAGAATCAACCAGAGTTGCGCCCCAGCCGCCGTATCCGTCTTTCCACCCGCCGGAAACGGGGGTGAGCTCGTCGTGCATCCATGCCTTGTTCTTATAACTATCCCAGCCCTTCAGAAATTTCTGTTTAACGTCCAGCCGGCGCTCCGCTAGGACATGTTCGCGCGCCACATTCTCCGGGCTAGTGTCAGTCTCGAAAGCATATTGGATCTTAGGCAGAGTCCGCCGGTTCCCTGTGGGCAGCTGCTTGATGGGTGCGGGCGCGGGATATTTTTGCGGGTGCCGAGACCAGTCGTAGCTGCTATGGACGTAGGCGAAACCGTACAACGTGTCCGGGCGCTTGGGAACGAATATTATCAAGAGATATACTACGACTACTGTGGCTAAGATGGCAAGCAGACGCGTCCGACGCCTGAAGAGCGCAACCATGATGCCGTCGACGATGGCATAATTCCGAAGGACCTGCCATTGCACGTCTTCGGCGAGCATGGCCCGCGCTCTCCCGCCGGGGGATTGACAAAAGAATTTCAATTACCAATTGCTGTAACTCAGTACGCAGGTAAAGTCTGTAATACAGATGCTCAATCTCCGGCGGGGATAAGGCAAGAGGGCGGCGCAAAGTGCGACTCTGAAAAATGTTGCGACACGATGAGTAAGGATTAAACGATAGTTACTTTGTACCTGGGTGATGAAGACATTGATAAGCTGCCCGCCGGACAAGTCGGTTAGCGGAGGGGACCCTGGCTACGGCTTCCCCAAAACGTAGCGGTTAACTCGGCCCGATGCCCATTAGTACTTAGTGCGATAGTTAGTGCACAACGGTGCATTGGGCCTCACCCGCTCCACTAAGGTGCCTAGAGCAGCGCTTATGGCGCCGCTATTGGAGGTTCGTTCTCACTGCCTACACTAAGGATCGGAACTAAGCGCAAAATAGCCTTGTTGTCAGCTTTACCGGCATCATCCCCCAAGGGCTGTATTTAATGAAATTTTAATAGGTGATAATGCCAGTATGAAGCGTACCAGCTTAACGGTTTGGATTAATAATAAACAGTATTATAGAGTACACCAAGATATCCGCCCTTTGGGCTTATTTTTGTCCTTTTAACAAATATGGGTCCAGAAGAAGTTAATATGTCCCGTTATGCGCATAATATGTATAATGTACTAGGCGTATACTAAAGTCCCGATCCTTAGTGTAATCCATCCAAGTCATCGTATGAAGGAAGGCATTTGATACTCGCAAATCCCGGTACAGTTCCGACCTCCGCCCTTAACACCACCGGAGATGCGGCCAAGGTGTACAGTACCTGGGTTGCGCGACATGCACATGGTATGGGATCTCACTTCATTCCAGATATTGCCAAGGTAAAATGCGGATCCTAAGCTAGAGTAAACCGAGCAGGTCCTCCTTGACTAGCAACACAATATAATAGGATATTGTTGTTGGATGGAGTCTTCTCATACCACAAATAATGGCCAAGGTCGTAGAAACAGGACTTTAGACTAATATGGCAACAGTAGTATCCTTCTCTGGGCTTAGCTTAAGGGAGAAGTGGAGAATGCTTACTATGAAAGTCTTATACGAAGGTCCCATTGAGCCTACCTACCAAGGCTTTCGGACTATGGGGTGCATCGAATGATACGCTTTGCAACGATATTGCAATGTCGCAGCGAACAGAAAAGGCGTTTGAGCATCTAGATCCCCATCCCGCGATTCCGCATGCACAACCCATCCCCCGCCCGGTAACTTCTAAACTCAACTTCTTTTCTCATATGTGCTCGGCGAAGGTGAGTTTGGCCTCATTACGCCGTATCTTTGGATGTGAACCCCGCCTGGCCCATCTAGCATCGAGAGCCTCTTTTGAAAGCGAAGACAATGAGGATAGTTTGGCACTATGTGGCAACCTTTCATACATTGACAGTGCTTCGCTGTAGATTTCTAGAGCAGACCGTCGTGTTTGACCGATTAGACATCGTCTAAGATATTATATCTCTATCCAACTAGTCTACATTTGGACCTAGGGTTCTGGAACCCGCACCCCCAACCCATCCCCAGTATTTACCAGGAACACGGCGACTGTGACAACATATAGAGAAGTCCAAGCGCACAAATCCATAAACCGGACATCAAACCTCGCCTTCTCCCACTCATTCGCTACGGTCCACTTCATCAGATCCCTGATCGGGCTTCCAGTACGCGATCTTCAGCGACTTGGCGTAGCCGAAGCGCGCGGCGGTGCCGGCGAGGCCGTTGGTCGCCTGGAACTCGGTGCCGCGCGCGGCGTGCTCCAACAGGCGCCCGGTCGCTAAGGGCGCGCGGGTCCCAGGAGAGGTTGTGGATGCGTACGACCTCGTTGGCGACGCCCTCGAGCACGAAGGGCCGCAGCAGCGCGAGCTCGTGTGCGTGCCGGTCCGCCGCGTCCACCCGCGCCTTCTCGCTCCCCGCCGAGGCCTCCGCGAGCTACAGCTGTGCCTACTCGAGCCCCCCCCCCCCCCCCCCAACACCAACCCCCCGGCGCTATTGAGGTCGTCCTGCCAGTGCTGCCCCTCTTTCTCCCCCCTTGGTCAGATGGTCCAGCACGCCCTGCAGCGCCTTGGTGCGGGCGTCGTAGAGGAGGTCCTGGAGCGGCTTCACGACGATGCCGTGAATGCTCGGATTCTCGTCTGTGAAGAGGTGCTCCGGTAGTCTAGGCCTCTAGGTAGAGACTTTCCAGATTACTCATAGGCAGGTGCTTCGTGAGGAGTAAGCCCGGTGGAGAGTATTGTGTGGTTATGGAACGGGTAGAGAGTCTGGGATTAAGCTTTATTGGGTGAATATTGGAGTGCGGCTGTACAGGCTTGGGACTGGTGATGAAGGATACAGAAGTCATGGGTTGACTGACTTTATATCCTCATTTTATCTGCTGGTGCCTGTGTCGACGCATCGTGTAAAAGGCGTTGCTGGAGGCCGCCCCAGAGGCCGAGACCAGTTACGGGTAGGTGCTTGGTTACGGAAACGTCTGTTCAGCTACAAGCGCCTTCAGCATGCTCTACGAGAATTCAGTCGGCTCATTAGCTTCGGGGATGTCCTATTCATCACGAATGATAACTGGGGTTTCGGTTGAAAATTAATTCTTTGCAATGATGGAAAGCAGCCACCTGGGTCCTGATTTTTAGTAGCATTGCTGTTATTTATCTCAAGACAGCAACCGGATCAAGACGTTCCCAAGGTGGGATGATAATAGCTTGCCGGTGCTCACAGAAACGTATCCCCCAATAGGTACTGAGAAGTCAGCGAGCAGAGAATTGTGATTAGTGGTTAGGAATCAACCCCCCTATATCCCATAGACCAAACTGAGATTCAACGCGAAGTTTCCCTTCCCGATAAGTAACAGAGTTGATCTGGATGGAGGTAATGGGTTTCCACGTGGACGATGAGTCCGAATCTGTATCTGTATAAATTTTAAATATAAACCGTGCAGTCCGTCTTTCGGGCAGGAGTTAGTGGTAAGACATTCAATTCGTGAACATCATATGTGCAGGCAACGGCCGTTGGGCACATACATATATACATGCAACACCGGGGATGCGCTAGTCTTCACGACGCAATTACGCATCTAGCCATATCATGAATCCGTTGAAAGACTGGCGGTAGCTGCAAGGGGCCGTCGGCAGTGGTGTTCGCGATATCTTTCGCTCCCATGGTAGTACACAGAATAAAAGCTTGGGCATTGATGTTTAGTTTGGATTACGGGCTTACCCGGTAAGAAATCCCGTTTAATGCCCTCGCAACTCTAGGGGTTATATCATGTATTATGGTGCATATATTTGGTTTAATGGTCGGCCAGCCCGCGTTCCGTCTCGGAATCTTATTTCACAAAACATCATATCGGGTATTGCTCAATAATATTTGCATAGCTCATGAAGCCGTATCTAGAGGAGACCACCATCAGCCAGGGGACGCCTCGCCGCTAGTAATTCGCTGCAACGGTGGAACACATACAGACCACCTAGTGCCTTGCGCTCAATGAATGCTTGAATAGCGGGCTTGCTTGCAGTTTATCCCAATCGAGAAACGCATGTGCAGTCTCGAGACTGAGCTTCGTTTCAGCCGCTCCTCTTTTTACGATCTCGTCACTACACTCCTGAATCAGGCGATGCTGATCACCACCGGCATCGATTCTCTTGATAGAATCGACAAGGTTGTAGGCATCTTGCGTGGCATTGTTGCACCCTTGTCCCCTGTGTGGAGTCATGGGATGCGCAGCGTCTCCTGCCAAGGTAATGAGGCCGCCACGTGTGTCCCAACGTTCGGCGGCCCAGTAGCCGATGTCATCCGTTGGGATGACTACCTCTTCGGGGATTCTCAGGATGGCTGTCCTAAACGGTTCACAGAGCTGCGCGCCCTTCTCTTTCATCACGGCGTGTCTTTCGGCATTGGATAACGTATGTGCGTCCACGTTCTCATCTCGTGGAAAACTGATAGCGAGGTGAAAACGCCACGTTTCGGGCTTGCCGGGATCAGGGACGTCATATATCCCCAGAAAACCAAAGATTCCAGGTCTTGCTACCATGGCAAAGATAGGGTGAGCAGACCGTATATGGAGCGCCCGTTCAGCATCGGGATAGGTCACAATGACGTTCCAGAACGAGACATCTAGGGGGGTTATAGAGGCTTTTGAGCTCCCATGCAGATAATGACGCACGAACGACTTTGCGCCATCACAACCGATGAGCAATGTCCCCGTCGCCTCGTGCCCATTGCTAAACTTCGCGGTGACCTTGCCTCGATCCTCATCGACTCGAACTGCTTTCAGAGTGTGGCCGTATTTGATTTCCACGCCATCTGCGCACAAAGCTCGCAGCTTCTTCCTGGCGACCCTTATACATCGATTTTTGATTGGCAGTTCGGCTAGTATGGCTCCGTCTATGCCGTTGTAAAATCTTAAGATATTGTTCGGATAGACATCGAAATCCAGGGAGGGGTCAACGGAGGCGCGCTCCTTCAACTGTACGGCCAAGTGCTCCGGCAGGAGCTCCATGGCCAAGGGCAGCGCCCAGTGCAAGATCATCTGCCATTCTCGAGATCTCGCGACATCAGCTCCGGCCTCAGCTTCGAATATCGTGAAAGGTATACTAGCCTGCTGAAGACCCTGCGCAATGAGGAGCCCCGTTACTCCTGCACCGATGACGAGGACATGCTGTTTTGACGGTGTTGTCATTGGAGACCTGTTCTGCGCGCAACGATAATGCCCTGGGCTAGGTCGATTACGCTTGGGATGAAGCAAACAAGAGTCACTAACCGATTTTTCGGAGCACTAGATACCTCGAACCGGAGTATCCCGCATTTCATCCCTTGATTCGACAGCTGTCAATGCAGCCAAGGTGACATAAGGAGTCGGCTTGCATGTGGTGCCTATGAATATCTTAATACCACTGGATGCTCGCAGCCACCCAGATTTCCCGGCTTTGTCTTCCCATATTGTGAGGTACACCATGGACCCCAGCCCTTGGTTCGGGTTAAGCTGTATCCTGTCCCTGTTAGTTAACTTTGATTTTTAAGTAGTCTACATTCTGCTTGAAGTCGTCTCGAGACTCCGTATTCGCCCCATCTGAATTAGGCGCAATCAGGATCATGGAAGACGATACACCAGTCATCGACGTTCATTCAGCGCTGCTTCCTAGGTCATCTGACTTTTAAAATGGGGTTTAAATCTGGCGATTCATCGTAATCCGACTCCTTACGTACTCTCGCGTCAGCGTAAAAAGGGACCGGTAGGAGACGCTCCTCCCACTTTCCACGCGGCAATGAACATCAAATGGAGGGCGGAATCTTTGTCTTTTCATTTTCCGCGAGAATAAGCCCACTTAGCGGTATAGCCACGTAAGCTGTCGGCACCCGGTCACATAGCTGGAAGGCATAAAAGGATACCATAAGGCATACAACTCTCTATATCGACCTGCAGCGTCGTAGTCCAGAGAGGGGGTTACTTAGGGAAGATAAAAAGGCTGGTCGGTTTTGGCACACAGCGGTAGCTTCCAGCCAGTCGAAATACGATTCAACCCCCCTGACCCAAACATTGCCCAGGTATTGTGACTCTTGCTGACCACCAATCCCATTGTCGTACAGCAGAGCACAGATATCCCGCGAAACGTGGAAGGGTGGTTACACTGCATTTTGGCGTGTACGTAGTTTCAATACAATTAACCTCAGAATTCGCTACCCGGTCCTAGAACGGGGAGAGTAATTCCGCCTCACACAATGTGAAAGGAGGCCTATAGCATACGTAACTCATACTTCACATGCCGAATGTTGCTTTGGATTCGATAGTCTCCGAAATAAAATGGCAGGGAGGCAGATACGCCATTGTAGACTAAGTGTAGGAATACATATATAACCATATAACGCTTGAACTGAAAACGTTCGAGCGCCCGATCTTCTGCCATAATCCAGTACGACAAGTTAGCTAGGATCCTCTTGTATAGGGCTTTTAACATAACCGATAAGCTTTTCGTGCCTGCTAGCATTCGACCACCTCCACAGGGGTTAATGGAAACTCAGCATATTAGGACGAAGGCGTTGTAATATGGAAGATGCTTTTACTACTTATCTGCCCCCTATATGTGGCCTAACTACCAAAGATGCCGCTTAGAGAATCCAGTCCATATCTAAGTTACCGCTATCCATTAACGGGCTGTTAACTGTGTAACCACGGCTCAAACAGTTTGCTACCTTACTCACCCGTCTATAACGTTTACTTTGATAGTCCTCCTTCGCTAGGAGACATCTAGGCGCCTCTTACGTTGAATGGTATCATGCCCTAGCTACAGCGAGAGATTTATTTCGTGTCATCTGAAGCATAGGGATCAAGTCCTTCGGTGGTAGCTTTGAAAGGGCTGGTGTAGTATCGCTAGTTATTTCTTTTTAACGGCTGAACAATAATGACGTGCCTATCGAGGACAGGATGCATGACCAACAACGCTCATTAGACAAGTTTCCGCTTTAAACCTCCTCCACCATCTTGAATTTCAAAGTAAATCTGCATAGGTCACCGCTACCAAGTCCAAGAATCCATTCTAACCTTAGGGTTTCTGGGGGCAACATAGTGTTGGATAGGAGTACAGGAGGCACCCACTGGTCTTCGAACACCCACTGATATCCCTCCTTTAATCTTACGTGACAAGTCATAGTGGGGGCCTGGGGCGCACGGTCTGCGCTGATAATCCAGTGATAGGCCTGTACCAGAAAGTGGAGAGGTTCGTCCGTGTCAGCGCCGTTTTGAATCATGCGTATACTAATTTGCACTTCCGCGATGATATCGGTGCGAGTGGGCTGAAGAATGAAGGTCCACCTGTGAAATCCTGGAAGTTCCGCTGCTCCGAGGGTCCCCACGTAGCTGTTCGCCATCCAAAAAGTTATGGTCTGAATCCCATCGCCATTGTCGCCTCCCCAGGACGGACGACCACCGCGGCTTGCCCATACTCCAGGATATTTCTGCCGCAAGGCTTGGACACGGACCGTGTCCTCGGTAACATACGTTTGTTGTTGGCAAATCGGACACCGAACTCCACGGGGTAGGCCACCACGCGATTCAAACCAGTAGAGGCTTTCCGGCCGTACGGGTGACTCCTCGCGTTTTGATATCATGTCTTCCAAACATATTCGACAGAATGTATGCCGACAATGCGTAATGAGAGGATCGAAGAGGAGCTCGAAGCAAATTGGACATTCATCCTCCACTTCGATACGATCGTCCGCAGCGTGTTGAATGCTCAGACGTCCTGGTGCAGAATGTGAGGAGCCCCTGCTACTCTCATCATCCCCATCGCCGCGAAAGTTACGAGGTTCTGATTGAGAACTCGAAGAGCCCCTGTTATACTCGCCTTCCGCAGCGTCGGGAAGGATTGGAGATGCTGATGAGGAATGCGAAGAGGCCATGTTTTTCTGATCAAACACCAAGAGTCTTCGATAGATGAGTAAAAGATATCGTTTAATCTTCATCAACTCATATTTGGTGAAAAGGAGTGTTGGCACATGAGAAGTTTAGCAGACGAACTGGTCGATACTTTGCCAAAACAGTGTATCAAAGTGTGCAATGGTCCTTTCCTTTGGAAGGATCAACAGGTCACGACCTTCCTGCTGCAAAACACAAGAAAGCACCTCCTTGTTTTATCCAGATACGAAACTCAGCAGACAATAGAAGGTCCAGCGTCAAATGCAGTGTTCAGGCAGGCACAGTCGCAAATAACTGGGGGAACTTTATTAGTTAGGGTTGCATTACGATATGGTCCCGCCTGGACATATTGTATGGCGGTTCTTAACAGGTTCTTTCTTGAGCAAGGCCGTATCAAATATCCATGGGGGAATGATGACATAGACCGAGTAGTGACCAATCATAGAATCAAGGAAGTTAGGAAGGTTATCAAAAATTCTGTTCAAGGAGATTATAGATGTATCTATATCCATATTCTCCATACATGAAAAATATACAAGCAAATATTGCCGGACACCCATTCACAGCTGCCCAATTCCAAATTCCGTACTCCCTATGCTGTTACATAGTCTCCTTGCGGATCGTTCTCGAGTCAGTTCAGTGTTCTTCCATGAGTGTTGCACGCCAGGCTTGGGCGCGGAGTGAGCGCTTAGCAAGATTTGACAGAGGAGTACTTGCAGTGGCCGCTAGGACCGCTGTGTATCTCCTTTGGCTCCTTGCCAGGAACGGTGCCTTCGAACTCCTAGAAGTCATGTCAGCTGTCGGTCTCCCCTCGATAATGGCACGTGAGCTTACAACGCAGGTCTTCTTGACGGAGGAGGCGCAAGTGTCCGAGATGGTGGCGGTGTCGCCTTTGTTGGAGTTGATACCGACGAGAGTCTTGCCGTTATATGCCTTGACATTCTTGACGACGACGTCGCGGCGAGGCATGCTCTTGCAATTGCCACAAGAACGGTAGAGCTTGCCAAAGTCGACAACGTGGAAGCTGTCGATGGTAACGGTACCCTTACCGTTGTGCTGGATGACCTTGTCTTCAGCACCGGTAGCGCCACTACTTCGATCAGCCCCATCCATACACTTTACATGATTCCAGATATGCTTACCCGCCCTTGACCAAGACGTTGCCATCACCCAGGAGACTAAGAGCGTCTTCGCAGACGGAATTCCACCAGACATTCTGGATCGTGCAGGCACCTTTACAGTGGACGCCCTCGATCTGGTCGGAACCAATGATGGCGTTCTTAAGGGTGGCGCCGTTCTCAAGGATGAAGACGGCGTCCGAAGAACCACCCTCTTTTTGACCAGTGCATTTGACGCCGCGACCGTAGGTCTTCATGCCGCCATCAAAGACGGTCTTGACGGATTCCGGCTTCTTGAAGGTAACGGACCCCTTGGAGGGGGGAATAGGGAAAGGAGCGCGCTTGCTCAGGGCTCCAACGGTGTTGGGAGTGACATCGACAGCAGGCGTAGCCATGACAGCCGAGACGCCGAAGAGTGCGATGACCGCGGTGAACTTCATTGTTGCGAGGGTATGGATTATTGAATGTAAAGAACTTCAGAGAACGAGACAATCGATAAGATGTTCGAATGAATGAACAACCGCCTGGGCTAAAGAATGTGATAAGTTGGATAGTAAATGAGTGACAGTGATGCGCCGACGCAGGAGAATGCGATAAACAGGAAGCGAACTAGATCATCAACACTGCGCAGCCTCCCTCTTTTATATCGGTATCAAAAGCGGAATACCCAACACATCGCGACTGTGGGTATCCAATGACCGAGCAAGGCCCCTTTTAATAGTATTATGTTATTGACTATATTGGTGATCCTGCGTAGTGTCTGGGCGCGCAACAACTGTATTGTTTTCCACCAATCCCCCGGCCAAAACCCCTGTACAGGGTGTTGAAGCGGATATTCCAGGTCTGTCTGCCAAGCTATGCATGCGAGAATAGTGCAATTCAAGACATGAAACACCTTGTTTCAAGACACAAACCGGCGCAGTGGTGTTGATATCGAAAGAGGGATGCTCAGCCCACTCACTTTTGTGCAGGGTTCGATTATTGGTTGTCCAAAAAGTGCTGGGCTAGAAACGGACATCGGCGGCTGAACCTCAAGGAGACTAGTATATCAGACGAGTCCCACTTGGTTTGCTAGCCTCCTATTTCCCCCACTAGCTTATCCATTGCGTCGGAGAACATGATATTTCGGATTGTAAATAGAATACGCAGACATCTCGGACGTTGTCCATGGGGATGGCACTCATAAACTGATAGCTAACGTATCATTACTTTATAAGCCATGTGATTATATGTTTTGGCAACTGGACATAACGCAGCCAGGGTATATAAGATGTTATTGCCATTAGAGCAATACCGGTTGGGTGTGGTAAGTCGGGGGGGGGGGGGGGGGGGGGGGGGGGGGGGGGGGGGGGGGGGGGGGGGGGGGGGGGGGGGGGGGGGGGGGGGGGGGGGGGGGGGGGGGGGGG
>QJNV01000205.1:0-19085 GCA_004155935.1 Monosporascus sp. GIB2
TGCAACGCGTCTTCCAACAAGCCTTATAGCCTTCCATTTTGCGAATATCTGCCACGTATTAAAGCCGCATAAAAAACGCTTGCGTATACGGGTTGGGAATTCGGTCGGTAATCGTATTTCTGTCGGTCGGCTTTGGGTCGTACGAAATGGGGGTAATATTAACTTGGACGCGTTCGGGGTTGGTCGGTCGCATACGAATTGGCAGAAGGGAATGGTAATATACGTCCACAACAAACCTTGATATAATGCGTACATTTGTTCCAGAGCTATATATACGGTTAGCGACAAAGCATACGGTCGATTTAAATCAAATGGATATGTTGTGGTTGAGTCATTTGGATTTGTTGTTACGGAGTGCCAAAAAGTCCCTCGCTTATATGTGTCCCTCGCTTATATGTGTCGTACGTTAATCCATATATTAACGTTATATATCCGGTCGATAACCTTGTAAAAATTTTACGTCGTTAGTTTATTCGTTTTATATTAAGCGTTATATTTAACAGGTAAGGCCGTATTTCGCGAAAAAAATAAATCGATATAATGTATAACTTAAGTTTTAAAAAGCTTAATATCTTTTCCATTGTTAAAATAAATTTCAAGTTTGTTTTAATTTTTTATACCTTTTTATATAGCCGATTCAATTATTATTTACGTCGTATTATTGAATCAATTAGTAGAAAAATATAAAATTTTTATATTAATAATTTTATATTTTTCTTTTATTTTAATAATTGCGGATACGAAAACGCTGAATTGAAAAATATTCGACAGTATAATTAATAATAATATAACTATATTATTTTTAATCCTAAATAAATATCGCACTATTAATTCGAAACTAAGATATTAAGTCTTATTTTCGAATAATAATATAATTTAATTATGGTTATCAAAACATATCTATTATCGTAAGAAAAGAATTTTCAGCTTAAATATATTAATATCTATGCCTTTCATTTAATTCTCCTTATTTATATATATTAATTTATGTATTTAACAATTATTGATAATATCATAAACGAAATTACGGAATATAACAATTGTCGTTTAATTGACGACTTATATTAAATATAATTATAAGGCGGAAATTTAACGTTTTAATATTAATTGTTCTGAAATTAATATTATTATTTTTTATATAACGTATAACATAAACAAATATAAAATATAAACGAGCGTAACACTTTTTAACACTTTATAATAATGAATTTAAATAACTTACTAATAATATATCGTATTAATTAGAATTAATTGGATTTTTCTTTCCGCTAGACGTATTAATAGCTTTATTATAAGTACGCGTATTATGTCCGGGCTTGCCGTAAATACTACATTTCCGTTTTTTCGTCGTAACCTTTTTACGACGATTACCTTTAAGAATTATTGCTTATATTTTTCTATTACATTTTTCTTTTTCGACGAAAAAAGTTTATATTTTTTAATATAATAAGTATCTCTTTTTTTAAAACATATTTATTTTTAGTATTTCGACGTTAACTTATAATATAATTCTTTTCGCGTAATTAAGTAATTTCTTTTTAATTAAAAATAATTTGATATAAAAGTAATAAGTTACTTTGGATTAAATAATTAACTAATTTAATAATTTTTATTGGCGAGTTATATTAATAATTTTTAACTTTTTTATAAATAACGTTTTTATTTTATTATTATTTTTTAAAATAATTTTAAAGATCTTTACAAACGGGGGACGAATAAAACCGGCGCAGGTTAACGGGAAAACGGTTAATGTAAGTATAATTAGAAAAGTTTCAAATTTGAAAAAAAACGGTATTAAGATCGAATAAAACGAAACTAATTTTCTAAATCCGGATTTAATGTTATAAAACGTTATAATAATTTTAAACGTATTATAAGAACTAGTAAGAAAAGCTTTTTTAATAATATAAGTATAATGGCGTTATATTAAGTTTTTAATATATAACGAATAAACGCGTTTAAGAAAAAAAAATACGTTAAAAAATTAAAGCTTATACCAAAAATATGTAGGTATATAAATGTCAGTGTTGTTGTCGGAGGTCAGAGTGGCAAAGTAACCCATTTATTGAGAGCAGTCTGAAACCTGACCCTTTCACCCTATTCTAGGAGAAACCACTCATATATATAGACCCCGCATCGAACTTAGGGCTAATCGCCGACCCCTCGCATCAGGCTCTGAGCTAGTTGCCCCTAGCACCTGACAATAAAATGTAATAATATCGTAATCGTTGAAAATGAAAAAACGATTTAATTTTTTTATACGTATTCGAATATATTAATTAAAACATTAAATTTATTTTAAATTTAAGTTGTCTATTATTTAATCATTACTACTTAATATATTTTTTAACCGGTTGCGAATAATAAGATATTATAGAATTAAATTTTAAGCTCATTTTTTCCCGGCGTAATAATAAAAATGATATAATTTAAATTTTATAATTAATAACTTGAATAATTACAAATTATAAAATTCTTTTTCCTTAAATTTATTTAAGTTTTTTACATTTTTTGATATTTATAATTACTTTATTTGTTTTTATAAAAAGCTTTATTAAAAATTTCATGTTGTTAAAATTATAAATATCCTTTTTTATAATATCGTATTTTACGATAGTAATACGAATAAGCTCGAATTATTTACGTAATATCTTTATATTTTCGTATAATAGCTTGTAATCTATTTTTCGATTTAGACGTATTTCGAATTTCTTAACCGTTTAATAAAATTAAATACAAAATTAATTTCAGCCCGTTTTGTAACGCTTTACGCAAATAACAAACTCGTTATATTTTTAACACTTTAACGCCAGATAGAAAATATTCGCGTTTTTAAATTAAGTTATTTTATTATTTAATTTTTTATAGTATTTTTATTAATATAAATCCGTACGTTGAGGTTTAACAATTAGTTAATTAGCTTAGTTATTATATATTACAAGTTTTTATTTAATAGTGCCGTTAAATTTTGAGTAATATTTAGTATTGTTAAAATATTAATTAGTTTTTAGGAAAATCTTATTTAGTAGCTTTAAATTTATGTTTAAAAATTAAATAGAGAAGTTTGGCGGTTTAATAATTAAGTTAGATTTATTTTTTATATTAATTATTGCGGTTATTAAGATAAAACCGAAAAAGTTAGAACTTTGTAATAGAAAAGGGAATTTATAAACTTTTTCTATATACGTATACGTTTATTTGCATTTTTTAAGTTTTAATAAAATATCGGATAAAATTTTCGTTATAAGAGTAAGTTTTATTAGAAATATGGTAAATTAGTTTAAATTTATTATACGAGATTACTTGGAAAATGTGGAAGTTAATAAGGAAAGATTAATTAACGAAATCTTTTTTAAATATATTAATTTCGAAGATAAGTTTCGTTTTAATTTTGGTAATTTAGATGAAAAAACGTTTTTACCTTAAATATTTTTAATTTTAAATAGAAAGGGTTAGTGTTTAAATACGTAATTAATATTAAAACTTTAGTCGTTGAAACCGGATAGGGAAATAAAAAGAAAAATATTTTAATCGATATATTTTATCAAGCATTGAAAGATAACGTTAAATATAAAATGGTTTAAGTAAAACGAATATTTATTTTTAATAAGTATATCGGAAAAATTATTAAAATTAATAATTAATAAAAAATAATTTAAATGATAATTAAAACGACGAAAACGATTTATTTTAGGAATGGGTATTTGGAATAATAATAAATTTAGATATTTAGTAAATACTAGTATTTATAGGAAAGGAAATATTTCGTACGGAATAAAATTAACATTTATAAAGATTGGGGCTATATGGTAACGGAATATTCGTTAAATCGAATGTTAGAATTGTGGTAAAATGGGCCACAAGGTATTTTAATACCGATCGTTTAAAAAATATCGATAGGATAAATTATAAATTTTAATACTTACGGGATTATCTCAAAATAATTAAAAAGGAAAAACTTTGGTTATAATTTAACGAACAAAAGGTTTTTTAAAATTATTATATAATAAGTTATAGTACGGTTAAAAAGAAGTTAAAAAATTATTTTATGTTAAAGTGTAATTATATCCCGGATAATAATAGATAATATAAGAAAAAAAATTGCTTTTACGAAAATAACAACAGTAATAATTTCGATAAATCGTTTAAACGATAAAGGAATAGTTATAAAAATATTAAGAATAGATTGAAAATATTGATTTAAATTATTCGGATCGATATGGACGAATATATACGCTTTAGTACGGACGATAATATTATCCGGATTATAAAAAATGGAAACGATTTATTTATTAACGTATTATACGTATAATAAAAAAGGATTCGATTTCCCGAATAAAACGGGAAAGAATAAATAAGATAAATAATAATATCGATATTTTCGTATTATTAGCCTATAAGAAAATATTAATTAAAAGATTATTATATAAAATTAGCTTTAAAGATAATAATACCTATAATAAAAGTTGTTTTATTATTTTAAGTGGTGTAATTATTATATAAAAGAAAAGTTAATTTATAAATTAATAAAAAAAGTTATATAATAAGTAATTACAAATTTATAATTTTAACTTATATTTATTATTAACCTTTAAGATAAATAAAGAATTAAAGAAAAATTTTAATAATTTATGAAATAGTTATAAAAATCTTAAAACAATACCGATATTATTTAATAAGGTGCGATTTATATAATAGAAAAATAATTTACTAAATAAAAGGCAGAAATATAACGATACGCCGAATAAATATTTTAATTAAAAAGCGAAATATGCAGATAAAGAAGATATATATAAAACTTAAAAGTTAAATAGAGTATTTACCAATAACTTTAAAAAAATTAAAACTACTTATAAAAAAACCGCAAAATAACAAAACTTAAAAAAAGTAAAGAAAATTCCTAAAAACTTTTAATAACGATAAAAAATAAGGATGATTTTATTATTTTAAAAAAACAGATTAGGATATAGTAATCTAGTATTATAATAAACAGCGAAACTTTAGAAGATAACTATAAAATGCTTAAAATAATTAACCAATTTAAATTGTTATAAAAACACAAAAAGAAACCCTTACATCGCGAATCTTACTAAAAAATAACTATTCTTTTACGATAATAAAAAATCATACATAAAATTAATTATCTTAATAGTTTTATCCTAAGAAAAAGTATAACAATTAACTTCGACATCGTACCGTTAAAAAATTACAACATAATCTTTAAAAAATATGACTACGTTAACATAACCCCTTAATTAATTAGGAAACTAATTAAATAATTTTTTTTATAACTTAATAATAAACATAAAAATAATAATAAAACTTTTATCACATAATCAAAAATAACAACAAATACCAGCATAAAGATACAATAAAAATCTTACCACTTATAAAAACGTAACACAAAAAAAAAGAATAAGCATCATAAACGAATACAACGTATTATTACCACCATCAACACGAAATTATAATAATTAAATAACGGTTTATAATAACAACCCGAAAAATTAAAAATTTAACTAATATACCACCACAATATCATAAATACAAATGATTATGTCGAAAAAAGCTCGAAACAAAACTACTAAAACATAACAAATAACATTATAAAATTATCTTAAAAAAATACCTAGAAAACTAATTTAAAAAAAATCCGATTATTAAAATCACCAACTGAATACCTCATATTTTTAATACCAAAAAAGATTAGAAAATTATGATTAATTATAAATTACTAATAACTTAATAACGTTATTATTAAAAATTAAATACCGTTACCCCTAAATAAAGAAATAAAAAATCGTTTTCATAAAACTTAATAATTTATTACTTTCGACTTAAAAAATGACTACAACCTAATCCGGATTAAAAAAGGCCATAAGTAAAAAATAATATTTCGAATTAAATATAACTTATACGAATATCTTATTACCTTTTAACGTATAATTAATTACGGCCTTAAAAAACATTTTAAGGTTTTTATAATATATTACTTCGACGATATTCTTATTTTTTCGGAAATAAAAAAATAATACAAAATTTACGTACATAAGGTACTATAATTACTTCAAATCGTTAATTTTATATACAAAAAGTCGAATATTTAAGCCATATTATTACTTCTAGATATATTAAAATAAACTTTAAAAAAATCGCAACAGTACGAAACTAGGTAACGCCTATTATAATTAAAGAAATATAAACCTTTTTTGACTTTTTTAATTAATATCGAAAATTCATTAAAAGCTTTAACGAAATAACAATACCCCTAAATAAAATTACCAAAAAAAAGAAAAAGTTTTAATAAATGTTAAAAATGAAAAAGGCTTTCTAATAAATTAAGACAATAATTATAAATTAACTAATACTAATCATATACGATTTAAAATATTTCATGAAGCTAAAAACCGATACGTTAATTATATTTTAAATATAATAATGGGATAACGAAACGATTTAAAAATATTATACCCCGTTACTTTTTTTTCTTATAAATTATAAAAATCTAAAATACGTTACGTTATTTCTGATAAGAAATTCATAGTTATTATTAAAATATTTCGTAAATTTAAATATTTCATTAAAAGTAATTAATATTAAGTTAAAATTTATAGGGATTATAAAAATTTTACCCGATTTATTATAATTAAAAAACTTATAGTACGATAACTCCATTATGCAACAAAATTAATAAAATACGATTTTATTATCATATACCAAAAAGGTTTAAAAAACGAAAAAGTTAATACTTTTAATAAACAAGCAGATTTAAAAAAAATAATTAAAGTTAACTATATAGTTTTTAATATTATCGTAAAAAAATAATTACGCTTACGAAGAAGTGTAATAATAAAAATAGCATTTTTAAATATACATCGGAAAATTAAAATATATAATAATAATTTGTAGAAATAAATGGATAAATTACAGATCTTAAAAGAATAGCAGGCGGACTTTACACGAATATATATTAACATTAATTATACAAACACTTAAGAATTTATAAAACCCTAAAACGTTTTTAACATATTTATTATTTCGTTAAAATAAAAATATAATATAAAAGATTTTGCGTTAATACGATATTTACGCTAAAGCTAAAATATGAAGATATAAACTATACGGAAAATTACAATTATTATTAATTATAAAATAACTATAACATTTAATTACGATAAATTTTATTATTAATTTTTTTGATTAAAAAACCTAATTATGGATATATATTATAATAATATTTTCGTTATTATAAACCGCTTTATAAAATTCTTTCATTTTTTACTTTATAATAAAAATATTAACAACGAATAAATAGCGGATATCTTTTTCAGAAATATTTTTAACGTATACGGGTTATTATACGAAATCGTTTCGGATAAAGGTATAACGTTTATTTTCGAACTTTGGTAAAACTTAATAATATAAATTGGTTTAAACTGTAAATGATTTAATATATTTTAATTTTAAACAAACGGGTAGATAAAATAATAAAATTAAATATTCGAAACGTATTTACGATATTATATTAATTACGAACAAAATAATTAAGTTAAAAAATTACTAATAACTTAAATAACTTCTAATACCAGTTATTACGAAGATATTAAGATAACCTCGTTTACGGCTAAGCTTGAATTTACTTTAAAGATTTTTAGGGAAATATAAAAAAGGGGTTTATTTAATGTTAAAACTATTTTACGGCAGAATAATTTAAATAATTGCATTAAAAAAATAGAAACGGAACTTAAATTCGTACGTAAATAAATAAAGAATTATTACAACCAAAAACGGTTAAAGAAATTAAATTTTTCGAAGGGAAAAATGGTTTACTTAATTATTAAAAATATCTAAATAAAACGTTTAAATTAAAAGTTTAATTTTAAATATATCGGTTTATATAAGATTACTAAAAATTCTTAAAAAAAATTACCAATTAGAATTATTACTTAAAGTTAAACTTTATTTAATTTTTTATATATCTTTATTCAAATTAATAACGGATATTATTAAGGTACGTACTAAATAAGATAACGTAAAAATAAAAAAATTGGTATACGAAATAGAAAAAATTATCGATATACGAAAAATCGACAGGCTTACCTAATATTTAATCAAATAAAAAAGTTACCTAAACTTTAAGAGTACTTAAAAACCCGCGATAATTTTCGTAAATACTTAGTAATTATTAAAGGCTTTTTATTAATAACAATACTAAAAATAATATCATAATTTAGGCTATTAATAAAAAGGTATCCGATGTTATTATCGAAAAGAAGATTTTACGATACCGCGGTTTTAAGTTCGGTTTTTAAACGATTCTACTTTTTAAATACTTTTTAATCCTTAAGTTCGTCTAAACTTTTTACCTCTTACCGAATTAATTTTATACCTTTTTCGCGGAAAAAATTTATTAATTTTCTAAATAAATAAAACGCGAAATTTATTCAAAAGATTTTAACGTTTAATTAATAATATTTTTACGTAAATAAAAAAAAACGTTTTTACGTAAGTTATTTTTCACGGTTAAAACAATTGTTAATACGGTTAATATTTTTAAAAAAGTTAAAAAAATCGTTAATTCGTTATAACAACGGTTTAAGTAAAAAATATATTATTCGTAACGCTTAAAGTTTTTAATTTTAATATATTTAAAACCTTTTTCGAAATAGGGAGTATACGATATAATTTCGAAACCAAATTTACTAATATAATTAATAAGAGAAATAATGCTTTTTTTCTAATTAGGACGATTAGGCGGTTTGCGGTTAGTTAAATAACCCGACATAAGAAAAAAAAGCTTATATATTAAAAGGTTTTCAGGCCGAATATCTTAAGAAAGAGGAATCGTATTATAATACAATATAGGCGGATTTCGGAAACGGTTTTTTGGCGAAAAATTAAAACAAAACCTAAATAAATTAAGTTATAGAAGATGGATTTATTTAAATTAAGATATTCATCTTATTTTTTTGATAGATTTATTGGATTAAAATATTTATCTTAATTTTTTAATAAATTTACTTAAACTAAAATATCCGTTTTAATTGTTTTAAAAATATATATATATACTCGTTAAAACCTATAATTAAATAACGGCAGCTTGCAATATAACTTCGTTACCTAAAATACGCTTAGGATTACGAATCGTAATTAAGTTACCGTATTACTCAGTTTCCCACAGTACTTCTGCCAATATAAACCCGTACGTTTAGGTTTAATAATTAGTTAACTAGCCTAGCTATCACACTAGGCTCGCGACCACTAAGCCTTTGGGACCTTAGTAATTATTATATTCATTATTATAAAAACTTTTATTAAAAGTTTCATTCTATTAAAATTTTAAATTTTTTTATAATACGTTATTTTACGATAATAACTCGTATAAGTTGGAACTATTTACGAAATGTTTTTATATTTTCGTATAATATTTTTTAAAACTCGATATTTCGATTTAAACGTATTTCGAATTTATTTTACTATTTAATAATATTAAATACTTAATTAACTTTAACGCGTTTTATAATACGTTATATAACTAGCAAATTTGCTATATTTTTAACGTATTAACGCCGGATAAAAACGTTTATATATTTAAGTTAAGAAATGATCCGATAATAAACTTTTTTTTAGTCGGTATTGATTTTCGCAAATGGGAGATATTATCGGTTCGGGCGTATTAACCGTAATATTAAGTTTTTAAAATAAGTTCGAGTACGTTAAAACGTGTCATACAAGTAAGCTGCACATATAAGTCAGCTGTATACTTTTTCTAATACTTTAACTATATTACTTTAATTATTTATTTCCTAACAAGTATAATATAAACAGCTTTTAAAAGCATTTAAAATACACCTAGTTATTTAAGCTAAAAAGAATAACTCGAAATTTAGTTATAAAAAGCTTAGTTTTATTTATAATATTCTATTTTTTATTTTAAAAACGCGATATAATAGCAAAGCCGCCCGAACCAATCTCATCCCTCTTATGTAAAATTTAACGCCGACTGAAACAAAATCGATTATCGACTAAATTCTCGACTTAAATACGTAAACGTTTCTTATCCGGCTTAATATATTAAGAATATAACTAATATTTTACTTATTTACCGCGTCGCGGAACGCGCCGGAATTAACTAAGCGTTTAATTTTATTAAACGGTAAAAAAAACTTTAAACGCGTTTACATCCAAAAGAATTATTGACGGATTTTATATAAAAATTTAAA
Organism: Monosporascus sp. GIB2; assembly: GCA_004155935.1. Taxonomy (NCBI): domain Eukaryota; kingdom Fungi; phylum Ascomycota; class Sordariomycetes; order Xylariales; genus Monosporascus; species Monosporascus sp. GIB2. Next base: position 10,224 of record QJNV01000205.1, read on the forward strand.
AACGTTTCGTATATAATTTAAATTATTCGGGTTATTATTGTAAAATACGATATTATAAAAAAATATTTATAATTTCGTCGAAAGTGAATTTTAATAAGAGTTTTTATAATAACGGGTATATTAAATTATTACTACCACAATTATAAAAAATATAAATAAACGTAATAAACAAATAAATAATAAGTTATAATTATTTAAAGTGTAAATTTTAAGCTTAAGTTTTACCGTCATTTACTATTATAACGGGGAAAAATTATTTTAAATTATAATAGCGTAATAATTTAAGATTAACTAATTGATAAATCGATTTTAATAATAATAGTTAAATAATAAAGAATTAAAATTAAAATAAAGTCGTTACTTATATAAATATAATTGAACGCGTAAGAAAAAATCGAAACGTTTCCTTTTTCGATAGTTACGAAAATTACTATTTGATAAAATTTGAAAAGTATTTCGCGAATTACGATATTATTACGTTTTATTTACCCGCGTATTTTTCGTATCGGCTTCAACTTTTCAATATATATATTTTTTTTTAAAACGTGTTTATTCGTTATATATTAAAAAGTTAATACGACGTTATTATACTTATAGTATTTAAAAAGATTTCCTTGTCGATTTTTACGACGCATTTAAAATTAGCATAATGTCCGATAATATTAAATCCGGATTTACGAAAGCTAACTTTATTTTATTCGATCTTAATAACGTTTTTTCCAAGGTTGTAATTTTTTCAATTATATTTACGCTAACCGTAGTTTAATTAACCTCTGCTGGTTTTATTTCTCCGCCCGCGAAAACTCTCAAAATTATCCGTAAAATAATAAAATAAAAAAGTTATTTACAAAAAAAAAAAAATTAGTAACGTAATTCGTTAATAAAAATACTTAAATCGGTTAATTTTGTATTAAAAAGTTATATATTACTGGTATTTAAAACCGCTTTTTTTTAGAAAAAAATATTAAATTACGCGAAATGAATTATACCTTAAGTAAACGCCGAAAAAATTAAAAATAAACTTTTTTTTTAAAAAAGAAGATATTTATTATTATAAAATAATAACCTTTTCTGGCTGAAAAAAAAGAGTAGTAAAAAAAATACAGTTAATAGCGGTTAAAAACAATCGTTGTAAAAGGGTTACGACGAAAAAACGGATATGTAAGATTTGCGATAAACCCGAATATAATACGCGTATTTGTAATAAAACTATAAATACTTTTAATAAAGTAAAATCCGATTAGTTTTAATTAATTTAATATATTATAACTGATTAATTTGGATTTATTATCGCAACATGTTAGAAAATGTACCGCTTAGTTTTATATATAACTTTTTAAAGTTAAATTTTAAGTTTCATTTTATAACCTAAATAGTTAAGTTTATTTTAAATATTTTTAATAAAACGTTTTATATAATTGGTGTTAAAAAATTAAGGATCAAAGTTAAGTAGCTAAAATATAGTAAAAAACGGTTCGAGAGCTTATTTTGTTCGCGAGCTTTTGTGGTACGTTATATAAAATTAAAATATCGTATTATTATTAAATTATTATAAATTTTCATTTTTTAAAAGTAAATTTATATAACGGAACTCTTTTTTTACAACTTAATTATAGGTCTTATTAGTTCGTTACGGAGATTTAAGATTTAATTGGTTAATATTTAGAGTTATAAAGCGGTACTTAAGTGATTTTAAAGAAATTAGAAAAACGAGCTAGGGAGGCCTAAGCTAGCTAAGATAACAGCTGTATATGTACTGGAGCTATTAAGGTGGACAAGGTCGTAACATTTGTCTTTAAGTTATAAATAAGGTAATTTTTAATTAATATGCTTTTTTTAAGAATACTTTATAATTTTATCACGTAAGCGGATCTGAATGTATTTAAACATTAATACCTCCATAACCTTGCGATGCAACGGTTCTGTGAGGCGTGATTTGCCCTAATAACAGACGTTCCCCACGTTAAATATCATCGTCCCATCATCATCATGATGTATCCATCTCACTATCGTCTGCGATAAGTCGAGATGCAACCTTCGACAGAGGAGTTGTCCCTGGGCATGTAAGATGGATCTTGATTTTGAAAGCCATCCACTTTTCAATCCCGTTGCTGAAGACGTCGGTGATTGTTTCGTACTCGCTAGTAAGTGTGACAACGAAGGTTGTATGTTCGAACTCCAGTTCAACCATCTTCGGAAGCTTGAGCTGCCTCAACTCGTCATTTTCGAGACTGAGCATGTCTTTTACGGTCCAACTCTCCTTGAAGGGATTTGGTTGATAAATGCCGTACTGAGGCATCTGGTCCCAGGCCACTCGTGGCAGGCCATCAAGCATATCCGGCCTCTCAAACGGAAGATTGCAGAAAATCCACAATACGTGAAAATGCGCCTCGCCCGGGCTCCCGACAATTTTAACCCCTAAAATCGCCTTGGAACTATTCACTCCAGTAGCTAGAAACCCACAAGTTGCGACGTCGAAAAATGGAAGGGGATGAGGACTCGTTAACACGCTGAAAGTCGTATCATTGAGTAGCTTGAAACGTATAATAGATTGACTATGTATTCGCATACGAAGGCAGGACAACGAGTAAATTGGACGAGTGTGAATATATGCAACTTCTCCAGCAGGCTTTTCTAGCCACTGTAAGTTGGACAACGGGCAGGACCTAAGACAAGTTTAGATTCTACTCACTCGAAAAGAGATAGGGTACATACGAAACATTCGAAGTAAACTCAAACCACCTATCATGATCTCGTCTGGCATAGAGATCGGGCCCGTACTGAATCAAGTAAATGCCAATGGCCACTGGGCTATCGCCGCTAGGGATATCACAGCCGAGTGGAAGTACAAGAGATTGTCGTTGCCCGTTGTCCCAAGTAGCCAAATGTAGTGCCTTACGGATCTTTAAACCAAGATTCGTACGTGAGAATTCATGTTGAGTGCGCGGGCGGCCCAACTGGAGTGTCCTGCAGGCTGAGAACTGCGACGGCGAGCTGGCGAGTATGCCCGAGATATTGCATCGCGGAAGTAGCGGTTCATTATAGGCGCACCTAGGTTCCGAAGATTCCGAACCTTTCCACGCGAAGAGGCTCATGTCACCGGTCGTTTTAATGATCTCGTCTTGGAGACGTGAGAAAGCCTTTTGTCCCTCACCGTAGAGTAAGGGCATGTTGACATCAAAGATGCCCAAAAGACAATAGGCCATATCTTCGATCCGCTTTGTGGTTCGGTGGGCAGCCCAAGACATACGCTGCGCAACCGGAACGTAGCGGGCAGGGATGGTCCGAGCTAACGTGTCGATATCTATGCCTGATACTTCGGCCAATATATCACAAATGTCACTCTTCTCACCGCGCAAGCACCAGTCACGGTCGAAAAACTTAACTCTGCTAGGCGCAATCAGCTCTTGTAAGGTCCAGCCGCGGGTGAGCCAACGGCACTTTTGAAGCCCTGCTCGTAACTCATCCGAAGGATCGAAATCAGAAATGTAGGCATAGCAGACAGTCGACCCCTGGTACCATCGAAACATGGAATTAATCGCTTCGCTAAGTTCGGCCGACGAGCTCTTATCGATGCAGCACGTGTCGACCCAGGCCCAAGCAAGCGCCTCCTTCGCGGCTTGGGAACAAGTTTTTTTGATCTTGTGATACCCCGCCCTTTGTTTTGCTTTCTCAAGATCAACCATGTCTGCGAAGCAAACCTCGTCATTTCCCCAGGTATGGGATAAGATGGCGTAGTAAGGGATATCACTCCCTTCGAATTCTTTGAGCGCCAGTGTACTGGTGTTAATGAGACGCATAGTTGAACAGGTGTTTTGTTTACCAAGAAAAACCTGATAGACGATAGCCGCTTTAGATGAGATTGCTGATGATCAAGATAAGCATCAAATTCAGGTACGATGTAAGAGTTTGGTCGATAGCTGCTTTACAAATACGGATAGAAAGAGAATGGGAGGGAGGTGGGGTTGGACGGATGGGTGATAATTTACTATGCAGGCGTTCTATCGATGTGATGGTGGGCTGTTGCCTAGAGGGGGAGCACGTACTAGTGCATACCCCTACCATTTGCACACCCACCAAAAAATTAAAAGTTCAATAAATCGTAAAAATTCAGAAATGCCTTTAATAATTTCAAATAATTTAAATCGCATTACATATGGCGTAACTATGTACAAGCGGGTATTTAAGTTCTGTAAAAACATGCTATTCTTATATAAATAATATACGAAATTAGCGCGAATAATAAATTAAATATATAAAGAACGAAAATATTTATTAAAGGTTATATTTATTTTTTTGAAGTGTTATAACATAATAAAGCAATATAATATAGTATACTATTATATTAAATCGCCTATATTAAGATATAATTTTATATATATATATATATATATATATATAAACGTAATATTTTAATAATAAAAGCATATAAATTAAGTAATACTTAATTTTTATTTTATTATTATATATGAACCTTATTGCGTATAAGGTAGTATAATTTTTCCTTATATATATCTTTATAAGTTTTTAATATTTACTTTATTTAAATTATATAACATTATACTATCTAAAAATATTTTAAAAAATATTAAAAAGTGAAATATGTCATATTACGTTAGGATTATGTTTCACCAGTATGTTAAGTTTCATATTTCGAAATACATTTCTCGCTATCAATTAAAAATAAAATTTCATTATTTTATCATTAATTATATCCCTTTTTTTCTTTTTACAAATTTACTTTAAAATATTACTCGGATTTTATATATTCTGCCTTTATATTAAACTTGGTTCTCGGGTTTATTTATTGATATTTATTGTTTATTTTATAGTGTTAAAGTTCTTAAAATTATTAAAGTTTAAAATATAAAGGCTAGAAAATTCGGGGTGTGCAAATGAGGGGGGTGTGCATTGGTACGTGCGCCCCCTCTAGTGAGCGCGTGCCACACCCTTAGCTCGATGCGACGCTGCGCCACCTCCAGTTATACTGGTCGGCGTTCGCCGACATATCTGTTGGCCCGGTCTGGATGGCCGGACGCCTGATGCTCTACAGCTTTTGTCAGCTAGAGGGACGTATGTACCAATGCAAACCCCCCCATTTGCACACCGGGAATTTGACAACCACCGCAATATATATTAAGTGACAATTATTATATTATAAATCCGAAAGCCCAATTTAAATTAAAATGTAATTATAAATAAAATTTATTATATTTTAAAGAAATTCTTAAAAGTTTAATAGAATGTTTATTATTTATATAAAATTAACTCTAAAATGTAATAAAAAGATTATATTTCATTTACTACAATAGTTAACTTCGATTAGTTATTAGTATTAAAAATTAAAAAAAATAAAAGTATTTTATTATTAAATAGATATAAGTTAAAAACGAAATATAATATTAAATTAATAAATTTAGAGAAATTAAGTAAGTGTATATATAAATAATATATTAACAGAAATCTCGATTAAAGTTCGGGTACATTTTGTTTTAAAAATAGTTAATATTTATTATGCGATAGCAGAAAAAAAGCGTAAATTTATTTACTTATATATTTATTTATATAAATGAAAATTCTTTAAATAAATATTATTATTTTATATAAATCGCATATAAATCACTAGTAGTAAATAATGTAATTAATTTGTTTTCTCTCGTTTTTTATAATACTTTTAACGTATATTATTAAATTTTAAATTTGATTTATAATTACGTATTAAATAGGACTTTTTAGACTATAAGCTAAATAGACGTTATAGAATTAACGCGGTATATATTTTTGAAAATTACTTAATTTTACATAATACTATATTTCTTTTTAAATTTTCGACTGTATTAAACAATATATTAATATAAGATATATAATTTATTTTTAAATTTAAAGCTATAATACTAACTTCGTATTAATATTTTAACTCTAATTTATATTTAATAACAGTAGAAATTTTGCTTCGAGATTTGCTTTCATTTTATAACATTTTTCTTAAAAGTAAATGTAATCGGCGGTTATTATTAGGATAATTAGGTAAATTTTATTATTCGTATTTCCGGAGTTAAAATTTCGTTTTTTAAATAATTAAAATTATTATTGTTAAGAATCGTAGTTATAATAATAGTAAAAGTAATAGATAGATTTAAAGAAGGGTTAAACCGTATATTATTACGGTTAACCGGTATTCCTTTGATGATATTAATTAATATGCGACGTAATAAAGGTATGATTTCATTTATAAAAAAAGGTATTTTAATTATATCACGTTTAGAAAAATAAAAAGATAAATTATAGTAGATTCTAAAACTTAGTCAGAAGTTTTAAATTAAAATAAACATTAAGAAAGTAAGTCAAATAATTATTAATCCGTTTTTAATATTTAATATATTTATATTTTAACTTTATTTTAATATCTTTGCCCGTATTAACTTCTTATTTTTAACTTATTAATCTTTCGTTTTCGAAACTTCAGTCCTATACTGACGCGTTCAATAATATAATTTGTAATATATTTTAAGCGTTATTGGAATTTGATATCATAATATGTTACCGTTTTTGACTAATGTTTTTAATTAGATTATAGTTAATAAATAAAATAAAATAGAAAATTACTTAGAAGAAGTAAGTAATGTTTTATATAATGAAAATAGTAATAAAAGCGAAAATAAAAGTTTACGTAAATTTAAAAATTAAGCGAACGTACAAAATAAAAAGAGAAACAAATTTGAAAATAATAATATAATCGATGAAATAAATTATTAAAAAGGGGGTAGCGATAAAGTACAGAACTAATCTCATTATTTAAAGAAAAAGAGATTTTAACGAATTAAATAATAACGAAATAAGAAATAAAAAATTAAAAGATTTAATTTTTGAAATTAAGTAAAAAAAGTTATAGCTGTAAAGTAATATATAAGAAATATATGAATTATTTTTACAATTTAAAGTTTTAATATAGTATATTTATAAGACGGACAATATCGAAATGTTTAAACCATGGTTTATACAGCGGCCGTAATTTTTAAAAAGTATAATTTTTAACGATTATGTAAACGAAATATTTTATTAAATAATTTTCGTTTTTAATAATCAGTTTTAATATTAATAGGGTTAATTTATAGTAAACTCTTATTAAAAATTAATAAATAGTATTTTATAAATTTTGCTATGAAATCTTTAAAAGTTTAAAATTACGTAACAATAATAATAGTATTATTGTATTAAAAAATTATATAAATTACAAAGTATGCAAAAAAAAAATAAAAATAAAAATAAAAATTAACCCGATATAGCGAAACATAAGCCGTTATAAGTTTTATTATAATGATAATTTTTAGATTCGTATTAGTTTTCGTATTAATTATTATGTAATAATATTTAATTTTCGTTATAGAAATTCTATCCGAAAATAATCGTAATATAATTAAAACATAAGTTAGCTTATATTTATTTTCTTTATTAAGTTAAATATATTAGCTTTATTTATAAATTAGTAAATTTTTGTACGTTTAAAAATAAATATGAAAAATATAGAGAGAAAATTATACAGTTAAAGTTATACAATTTTCCTCTCGAATTTTACGGTTTAATAATTATTAACATCTAGGTTTTTCTTAATTTAATATAAGTCTTTTAAAACGTATACATATATTATATCGATCAAATTAAATATTTAAGTACGTTTAAATTAACGTCAAATTGTATAAGAATAAAATATTTAATATTTAAGCAGTATACGAAATACTAGGAACATAAAGGATGTATATAAAAATTTAAATTAGTATAGCGGACAACGAAACGAACTTCGATACGAAATATTTTAAGAAATATATAAAAAATTAATAATTAATAATAAAAATGATTAAATAAAGCGAGTTAGTTTTACTCGTTATCTTGATTTTTTAAAGATTTATGAAGCATTTTTAAATTAGTTAAAAATTATAAAAATATAAAAATAAAAGATCAAGCGCGTTTAAAAGTAAAAAAAGAAAATTAGAAAAAAAAAATTAAATTAAGTAGATTAAAGTCAATTCGTTTAATCGTATTATAATAAAGATATATTAACTTTTATTATTTTATCATTAACATTATATTAGTTTTCGTATTAAGGTTTCAATTAAGTTAGGTTCGATAGTTTGTAATATATTTTAATTTTAATTTAAAACATTAATAACGGTTTAAACGCGTATAAGTTATTTTTTGAAAAAAAGTAATTTAATCATATAAAAATTATTACAATTTATTTAAAACGTAGTAATTCCTTTTCAATTTCGTAATATATATATTAGTACGGATTCGTCGATTAAAATTTATAATCGAAAAAAAAAAGTTTAAAAAATTTCTTAATATCGAAATAACCAAAATAATTTAAAATATTATCAATTTCTTAATCGATATTTATTAACAGTTTTTTATTAATAAATCCTTTTTACGTTTTAAAGGAAAAGAATTATAAATATAATTTTATAAATTTTAAAATTATTAAAAAGTATTTTCACAAATGCGAAATTTATTTTTAAGATCGAAGTTTTATTACTACGTCGTAATTTTTTTAACAATGCTTTAAATATTACAAATATTATATTATTAGAATATTAAAAATAATAAGTAATATTTTATTCTCATAATATTTTTTAATCGAATCCTAAAATACAATTTCATTTAAATAAATAGAAACCCTTTTTAAATTAATTATTTATACTTAATTTTTTCATAAGGAAACAATTTGTTATATTATAAATGTTTATAAATCTTATTACGAAAAATGTAGAAAGAACGTAAACAAATTATTTAATAAATAATATATTGATTAAAACTTTTTAGAAATAATTTATTTTCTTATATTATATTTTATTTGGGGGGGGGGGG